>JARGCV010000601.1:35000-37500 GCA_034064705.1 Bothrops alternatus
TGATAAAGACGGAGTGAGTAATTGGGAGGTTTGGCAAGAGTTTGTTGTAATCTAAATGTAAATATTTTAGTCTTAGATGTTTTTGCCAGCAAAATGTCTACAGTTGGCTTTGAAATGAATCCTTTTGAAATGTGTTTAATAAATCTCTCTTAAAGACATTTACGTCGCTTTTAATGAGCTGAGAGAGAAACCAGACAGAACAGATTGCCCGTAGCCCTTAAAACAGAAAAGACGAAAATTAATCCGAGCTTTCAGTGACGTCATGGAGGAACTCCTGGCTGCTAACCCGGCTCTGCATCTATTAGTTCAAAATCTCCAGCAACAAATTGGACATTTGCAACAGCAAATTCAAGACGCAGCAGCAGCACCTGCTCCAGCCCCCCCTCCCAGAAGAAACAGATGTTACTTAGCCTTGCCTGATAAGTTTACTGGAAAGCGTAATAAATTTCCAGCTTTTTTAAACCAATGCAAAACATTCATTGCCTCAGCCCCTCCAGCTCGATGAAACGAAAGTAGCGTTCATCTTAAGTTTACTATCTGGGCCAGCTGCTGATTGGTCGTCTCCTCTGATAGACGGACCAGATCCTGTTCTGCGCAATTATGCAGGATTCTGCCAGCTGATGGAAAGAGAATTTGTTGACCCCCTTCGTAGACAAAATGCCACCCGGCGGATACGCGAGCTACGTCAGGGATCGCGCTGCGTAGCGGAATATATATCAGATTTTCGCCGCCTAGCTCAAGAAATTAATTGGAATGATGAGGCTCTCATGGAAATCTTTCTAGATGGTCTGTCTTCCCAGATCTTGAATGGATTGAAAGTTACTGAAATACCCACAACCCTGGATGCATTATACCAACATTGTTTGACTATTGAAGCACGAACGCAAGCCATGGATGCCCGCCTAGACAAACAGATGGTTCCAGTCACCGGAAGTGCCAAGCCAGTGCCTGCACCACGCAGAGGATTCCAGACCCTACCTATCGCTCCACCCATCCCGGCACCCAGACGTATTTTCCAAACAGGGCCGGCTTACACTGAGAGGCGCCCTGCACCCATGACCAGAGATGAGCCCATGGATCTTGGTGCAGCCAGATCTCGTTTGACCGAGGCTGAGAAGGCAAGAAGGAGAGCTGAGGGCTTGTGCCTGTACTGCGGAGAGATGGGTCACTTTGTCATGGCCTGCCCCCAGAAAAGACGTGGTACGGCAGGTCCTACTCCTGTTCCAGCTCGGCCTCCCACTCAGCAGTTTCAAGCCACCTTGCCGGGAAACGGCCAGAGCCCGGCCTAATGGAAACATTGGGTCGGGCAGGCGCCAAACCCAGTTCCAGTTCCGCAGACAACGACCCCGGTCCTCCGAGACATCTGATCCTAGCAACCAATATACTTCTGGGAAATCATGCCCAGGGCATTCCGGCCCACGCCTTGTTGGATTCTGGAGCCACCACCAATTTCATGAATGAAGCTTTCGCTCGTCAGCATGCCATACCTTTGTGCTCCGTGAAGCCGCCTATGTTGGTTGAGACAATCGATGGTCGTGAGTTGTTGTCTGGACCGATCAAGTTTATGACCCAGCCCATACGCCTGGTCATAGGACAACATGAAGAAGCCATCCAATTCTATGTTACCAAGGGACTTCATTTCCCCTTAGTTCTCGGCTTAGCCTGGTTGAGAACCCATGATCCTTGTGTGGTGTGGTCCCAGAACTTTGTTTCATTTCCCAGTTTGCAATGCGTAGACCACGTACGCCAAGTTTGTGCAGCCCAGCTACCATCCCACCCTGACATCACCTTGCCGGCCGATCTAGCGGACTTTGCAGATATATTCAATGAGAAAGAGGCAGACCAATTGCCTCCGCATAGACCATATGACTGTGCCATTGATTTGCTACCAAATGCCAAGCTCCCAAGGGGACGCCTTTACTCCATGTCAGAACCCGAGTTGGCCGCATTGAAAGACTTTGTGGACAAAAACCTGGCCAGGGGTTTCATTCGTCCCTCTTCCTCGCCTTTGTCAGCTCCTGTGTTATTCGTGAAGAAGAAAACCGGAGATTTACGCCTATGCTGTGACTATCGCAAGCTCAATGCCATCACGGTGCGCAACCGGTACCCTCTGCCTTTGATTCCTGATCTCATGGACCGTCTCCGATCAGCGACCATCTTCACCAAGATAGATTTAAGAGGTGCTTACAACCTGGTTCGCATTCGAGAGGGGGACGAGTGGAAGACCGCGTTTGGAACCAGGTATGGTCATTTTGAGTATACCGTTATGCCCTTTGGACTCACCAATGCTCCGGCCGTCTTTCAACATTTCATGAATGACATCTTCCGGGATTTATTAGATCAATTTGTGGTGGTTTACCTCGATGACATCCTGATTTACTCCCCGTCACGAGCCACTCATCTTCAGCATCTCCGGCGAGTTTTACAACGTTTGAGGGAGCATCACCTTTACGCCAAGTTAGAGAAATGTCAATTCTATCAAACCACCATTGAGTTTCTG
>JARGCV010000602.1:0-150000 GCA_034064705.1 Bothrops alternatus
CCTCTGAGGGAAGCTGGTTCCAGAGGGCTGGGGCAGCAACGGAGAAGGCCCTAACCCTAGGCCCCGCCAGATGACATTGTCTAACAGACGAGACCCGTAGGAGGCCAACCCTATGTGCCCTAACCGGTCGCTGGGATTCATGAGGCAAAAGACGGTCCCGCAAGTATCCTGGCCCATTGCCATATAGGGCTTTATAGGTCATAACCAACACTTTGAATTGTGTTCGGAGACCAATTGGTAGCCAGTGCAGCTCACGGAGAGCTGGAGTGATATGAGCATGTCTTGAGAGACCCAAGACGGCTCGTGCAGCCGCATTCTGGACTACTTGCAGTCTCCGGACATTCTTCAAAGGTTACCCCATGTAAAGAGCATTACAGTAGTTGAATCTCGAGGTGACAAGGGCATGGGTGACTGTGAGGAGTGACTCCCGGTCCAAATAGGGCCACAACTGGCGCACCAGGCGAACCTGGGCGAATGCCCCCCTCGCCACAGCCGAAAAATGATGTTCTAGACTTAGCTGTGGATCAAGGAGGACACCCAAGTTGTGAACCCTCTCCGACGGGGACAAAACTTCTCCCCCCAGGGTAATGGATGGACAGTTGGAATTGTCCTTGAGAAGCAGAACCCATAGCTACTCCGTCTTGTCGGGATTGAGTCTGAGCCTGTTGGCACCCATCCAGACCTCAACAGCCTCCAGGCTCCGGTTCATCACTTCAACTGCTTCACTGTAATGATGCGGGGTAGAGATATAAAGCTGAGTATCATCAGCATATTGATGACAACTCACCCCGTGTCGACGGATGATCTCACCCAACGGCTTCATGTAGATATTAAAAAGCAGAGGTGAGAGTACAGACCCCTGAGGGACTCCACATGGGAGAGACCTCGGAGCCGATCTCTGACCTCCTGTGAACACTGACTGCGACCGGCCAGAGAGGTAGGAGGTGAACCACCGTAAAACGGTGCCCCGCACTCCAAGCCCCTCCAACTGGCACAGAAGGATACCATGGTCGATGGTATCGATTGCCGCTGAGAGGTCAAGAAGCACCAGGATAGTGGAGTAGCCTCTATCCCGGGCCCGCCAGAGATCATCGGTCAGCACGACCAAAGCAGTTTCCGTGCTGTAACCCCCCCCCCAGGCACATTTTAAAAAGGGGAGAGGAGATTGGAGAGAGAGAAAGGCTTATCATTATTTTTTTTAAAAAAAATAGGATGACTTTGTGTAGCACAGCACATTTGTTGCTAAAAGGTATAAATAGCACAAGACTCTGTAGACTTCATTATACTTTATAGGCTGGTATAAGTTAGCCTAAGAGGGACAAGACGGAACTCCTCAGCCTAACAGCAAAATACACCAGCAAGCTTCCCTTTTAAAGGCAAACATCACCAACGTGCAAAGGAGAGAGAGAAGAGAGGGAACACTGTTTTCATGGCTTGAGAGAGAAGCCAGCCAAGAATTCTCCCTTAATAAAATATTGGCTTGGTCTTAGCAACTAGAACAAAACAAACAGGTTCTGATTCAGGGAATGGCAACCTCACTGGGAGAGGCAACCTGCCAGTACAGGGAGCATCACAACACCTAAATATCTGGATTGGAAAGAGACAGGAACCAGTTGGGGACTTAAGAGGGCTAGCTGAAGCTTCAATATTGCATGCCTCTAACTTGGAGATTCTTTCTCACAAGGCAGCTTGAAGATATTAAGTAATGAAATGCAGAGTCTGGCTTTCTCATCAGGATCAAGAATCAGCTTTGAATCTTGGAGGATTTCTGGAAAGCTGAGACCTTGACCTATATCAGTGGTGGCGAACCTATGGCATGGGTGCCAGAGGCAGCACTCGGAGCCCTCTCTGTAGGCACACGTGCCGTTGGCCCAGCCTCACCTCCCCCCATGACCCCCTCCTCACCAGCAGCCCCCCTGGAGGAGAGTCGTCCCTGAGCACGGCCCACACGGAGCAGTGCAGCCAAGGACATGGCAGCCAGGCAGCGTAGACAAGACTCTGCCCTCACGCCCCATCCCGCACAGTTGATGCTGTGGGGCACGGGCAGAGGGTATGGCCATGGTGCCACTGGGCTGCTTGGGCAATCTGCAGTGGGCCCTGGAGGCGGTGAGTGGCCCTGCAGGCAGGCGGGGTGGGGGACAGGGCGGGGGCTGGGGCGGGGCAGGGAGTGGAGCGGGAGTGGGGCCAGTTTTTGGGCACTCGGTCTCTAAAAGGTTCGCCATTACTGACCGATATGGATTGCCTGGCATATAATATTACACCTTGGCATTTTTAACTGTTATACTGCAGTTATACTTTTTCACAATCTGCCCAGGTTCGAATCCCATAAAGGGTATGGCTAACTGAAGAGAGCAGAATGAGCTCGAAATGGCTATCTTAGTCTCCCAATTTAATTCTTTAACTCTTTGTCAGAAAAATAAAAATTTGGATTTGTAAATGTTTCGCAGTTGTGACTTGAGCCTGCTTAATGCCCCTAGTTGGGGGGCTGCAAGGCAAAAGAGATTGTAAAAAAGTATAACTGCAGTATAGCAGTTAAAAATGCCAAGGTGTAATCAATCAGACCGGTCTGTCTGAAAAACTTCCTGTATATACTCCCTTGACTCGGCTGGCAAAGAGGGGAGGAAAGCCTGTGGCTTGGTGGTTAAATCACTGCCTAGTATGTAAAACTGCCCAGGTTTGAATACCATAAAGGGTGTGGCTAACTGAAGAGAGCAGAATGAGCTCAAAATGGCCATCTTAGTCTCCCAATTTAATTCTTTAACTCTTTGTCAGAAAAATAAAAATTTGGATATATATATGTATGTATATATACACATAAAAGGTAAAAAGGGATATATGCAGTGTTATCTTGCTTTTAGATATCAAAAGGGTTTTGCGGCTCCCAGTGTTTTATTTTTGGTGGGAAACAGGTCCAAGTGGCTCTTTGAGTGTTTTGGGTTGCCTCCCCCTGGACTAGACAGTCACTTTCCTGAAATGGTATAGGTTCTCCTGCTTGAGCAGGGGCTAGACTAGAAGACCTCCAAGATCCCTTCCAGATTCTACTCTACTCTACTCTACTCTACTCTACTCTACTCTACTCTACTCTACTCTACTCTACTCTACTCTACTCTACTCTACTCTACTCCACTCCACTCCACTCCACTCCACTCCATTCTATTCCTCCCCTCTACTCTATTATTCTATTCTATTCTATTCTATTCTATTCTATTCTATTCTATTCTATTCTATTCTATTCTATTCTATTCTATTCTATTCTATTCTATTCTATTCTATTCTATTCTATTCTATTCTATTCTATTCATTAATATAAAATTACATAGAACCTCACTTCCTTGGTTGTCCAACTGATATTCTGCCTAAGGCAAGTTGAACTCACAGCCTAGATTCACTTCAAGTGGGAGCCCAAATACTTTTCTTAGAAGCAGGGCAAAATCAGTTATAATTCAACCCTGGGAATACAGTTTAGACCTTCACCTTTTTTTTTGGAGACCAGAACTTCCAAATTCAGATAGAAGGAATCAAAGGAGATTTTGTTTTTATGAAGATTGCGATGAGCTTACCTCCTTCTTAAAGAGTTCAGATACCAGATACTGTATCTCTCACCCTACAACCATCAAAAACTTTGAGGAACATGTAAAATAAAATGAAATAATATTTGGAAGGGAAGAAACACCGTTTGTACAAAACAGTATCAGATGCTCAGATACTGTTTTGAGATTACCAGATGGAGCCTCTGCTCTTTTTTTAGACTAAAGAGAAAAAGCAGATTGTTGAATCTCATTTCCTTTCCAGCCACTCAAAGTGGTCATTCTGTTGATGTTCATGTTGCGTTCTTACAAAAAGTAAAGACTTAAAGCAATGAGAATTTTCTGTATTATTTTATCTCCTTCTTTCATGCATTTGCTCCCCCCTCTCCAAATATCTCTAATGAGGGTGACTTTAGCAAACCATATCCCAAACGCGTCACACAAGGAAATCACCAGGCAAATTTGGTCGGTATGATCTTACATGGTCTTTATGAATGGATGGGTCAAAAAGATAAACTCTGTTCAGCTCTTCTGGAGAGATAGCTTTAGCGACTGAGTTGCGGAGCCATCAGTCCCAACTTTAGCTCTGTTTGGCTTGTTTTATTGTGCTACAGTTTCTGTTGTGACAGTGTTCTGTTGTTGTCGATGTGTTTTTAGACTTGTGAACTGCTAGAATCGAACCAAAACTGTGGGAGTGAATCCATTTCATAAATAAAAATAAAAGAAGACTCCCTTCTGCCCAAACAGATCAAGTGAGAAACTGAGTAGCTGCAGATCTGTTTAATGAATAAATAGCCACCATCCCTCTTCATCTCCACATGCACACACATACACACACACACAACACACACACACACACACACACACACACACACACACACACTATACCTACTGACTCTCCTTGGACACCCTCCAGCCTAGAATGGAAACATTTCAAATGTCTTCCTTTGTGGTCTGGTAACTCAACCTTATACTGAACTCTCCATGGTCCTGAACATCAATTTGATAAGTGAGGTCCTTGGTGCTCCTCCTCCTCCTCCTCCTCCTCCCCCCCTCATTGTTTTCTTACAGATGTTTCATTCCCCAACTAGGTAGCATCATCAGTGCTATCACCTAAGAGTAGATTCATGATTTGGCCAAATGTTCTATTTTTTTTCCTTACCTGGACACTGGAAGGTAAATGACTTCGGGGTGTATTTTTAATCTCCTACTTTTTCCATTTGAGTTGCTGTCCTGGCTTCTCTTTTCTAATTGTTTGCCACAGAGTGCGTGAAAAGGTACTAAATGCCCTCTCCAACAATGTATATAGAATTAGTGTCTTGTTGTTCAGATGGTAATTTCATCTAAGTCCTACAGTTTGTCCAGAAAGGAAGATATCGGGTGGCTCAAATGCCAAGCACTAAAGTAATAGTGAATAAATTATGTACGATTATATAGATTATACAGCAATCAATTATACAGATTGCTGTCAGGATCCTGTTCAAGTTGGCACTCCTTTGCCAATTGGACATCAGGAAAAGGAAGGTCATAAATCATCCACAACAGAGAGATCCCTAAGAGGCCACTATCCTTTTCATTAATGGTCCTACACTTTGGGCAAAATATGGGTCCTCCTGAGCCAGAGAGAGACAGGTGGAGAAATGGGTCCAGATTCAAACTCTTGCAAAAGCTCCTACAGGTAGTTGTGGGCTTAACAATCACTATTGGGACCAGGCCGTCCATTGCTAAGCAAAACAGTTGTTAAGTCATCCCCAATTTAAGGATCTTTTTGTTGGTAAACAAACCGCCGCAGTTGTTAAGTAAACCACGTGGTCATTAACTGAATCTAATCTTCCCCCAATGATTTTCCTTGTCCGAAGCCAGTGATCACACGGGTTGCTGCAACCATGCATGCTGGCTGCCAAGTGCCTGAATTTTGACCTTGTGACCTTGGGGAGTTTTGGAACAGTTGCTAAGTGCCAAGACTGGTTGTAAGTCACTTTTGTCCATGTCACTGTAACTTCAGACACTAAACAGGTGGTTGTAAGCCGAGGACTCCTTGTTAAACCAGTTTGCTCCCACTTGGCCATAGTTAAGAAAAAAAAACCCAAGCCTTTTGCAATTCCAGGGGTTTTCCTAGAATAACTGGAGGGGCTGTCAAAAAAAGTCAATAGAATAGAATAGAATAGAATAGAATAGAATAGAATAGAATAGAATAGAATAGAATAGAATAGAATAGAATAGAATAGAAAATATAGAATGGAATGGAATGGAGTGGAGTGGAGTGGAGTGGAGCGGAACGGAACGGAACGGAACGGAACGGAACGGAACGGAACGGAACAGAACAGAACAGAACAGAACAGAATAGAATAGAATAGAATAGAATAAGGAATACAATAGAGATGGAATA
The DNA here is from genome assembly GCA_034064705.1 of Bothrops alternatus. Lineage (NCBI taxonomy): Eukaryota > Metazoa > Chordata > Lepidosauria > Squamata > Viperidae > Bothrops > Bothrops alternatus. The sequence continues at coordinate 5,917 of JARGCV010000602.1, forward strand.
GAATAGAATAGAATAGAATAGAATAGAAGAGAAGAGAAGAGAAGAGAAGAGAAGAGAAGAGAAGAGAAGAGAAGAGAAGAGAAGAGAAGAGAAGAGAAGAGAAGAGAAGAGAAGAGAAGAGAAGAGAGCTGGAAGGGACCTTGGAGGTCTTCTAGTCTAGCCCCCTGCTCAAGCAGGAGAACCTATACCATCTCAGACAAGCGATTGTCTAGCCTCTTCGTAAACATCTCCAGTGATGGTGGCAAGGAATGCTCAGTGGACGCTTCCATTTTTATATCCATTTTGGTCACTATCTTGACTTTCTGGATTCCCCTGCAGGTGTGATGTGTTGAAGGTAAATGAAGGAATTGAGCTGAGAGTCAGGAAAGCCTGGATGCCCTTCAGCCAATCTCTCTTGGTCCAACCTACCTCGCAGGGTTATTGTTCTGGAGAAAAACTGGGAAAGAGCTTGCTGGAAGTATACACTGTAAGGAAACAATAGCTTCCTTGGCCAGGCGGAAAGGATGTATACCTCTCACAATCCATTTGAGGTTTTGTTGTTTTTTTTAAAAGAAGGCCAGCCCAGGGATTTCTTTTAAACAACCTCTGACAGTGACAGGGATTCCTGAAATGTTTGGGGGAGGGCTGAACAGAGACCCTTTCCTTCCCCTGTGACCTGCAACAGGTGCTTTCTAAAGCCTAGAGAGGCAAAGAGATGGTTGAGTTGAGATGGCACCTGAAGGACCATCTAGAAGACTTTTGGAGTGTTGAGTTAAGCTTGACCAGCTTTTTTTCTTTGGATTCTGGCCATTTCTCTTTCTCTCTCTGTCTCCCTCCCTCCCTCTCTCTTTGTGTCTCTTTCATTCTCTCTTTCTCTCCCTCATTCTCTCTCTCTCTCCCCCTGCCTTTCTCCTTTCTCTCTCTCTTTCTTTGTGTGTCTCTTTCATTCTCTCTCTCTCTTTCATCCTCTATTTCTCTCCCTCATTCTTTCTCTGTCTCTCTCTCTCCTTTTTCCTCTCTTTCATTCTCTCTCTCATTCTCTTTCATCCTCTCTTTCTCTCCCTCATTCTCTTTCTCTCTCTCTCTCCCTCTCTCTCTCTCTGTGTCTTTCATTCTCTCTCTCTTTCATTCTCTCTCTCTCCCTCATTCTCTTTCTCTGTCTCTCTTCCTCCCTCCCTCCTTTCTCTTCTCCATCTCTGTCTCTTTCATCCTCTTTCTCTCCCTCATTCTTTCTCTATCTCTCTTTCCCTCCTTTCTCTCTCTTTGTGTGTCTCTTTCATTCACTCTCTCTCGTTCTCTTTCATCCTTTCTTTCTCTTCCTTATTCTCTCTCTCTCTCTCTCTCTCTCTCTCTCATTCTTTCCTCTCTCTCTCTCTTTCTTTTTCTTTTTCTTTTCCCCATTCTCTCTCTCTCTCTCTCTCTCTCTCTCTCTCTCTCTCTCTCTCTCTCTCCCTCCCTCCCTCCCTCCCTCCCTCCTCGGTGATTCCCCCCCTGCCCTCCCCGAGGGCCTAGCGCCCCCCCCAAGGTGTCGCCCCTTTAAGAAGCTGGCCGCCGGCTCAGGTAGACCCAGCCGATTGGACGCGGGGACTCCAGTGGCAACCCAATCGGATCGGCCGCCTTCCTGAAGATTCCCAGGCTCCGGAGTTGCTACCAGAAGCCGGAGAGATGGGAGCAAACAGCAGCAATGATGTAACCCCAGCCGGGGCGCGCAAGTCCTGCTGATCGCCGGCTTCCCGGAACCTCCGCCGCCGCCGCTTCGGAGCAGAGCCGCCGCGGGCGGGTGTCGCCCGCTTCTCGCCCCCCTCGCCAGCCTCTGCGCTGTGACGACGATGTCGCCTTTCGGGAAGAAGCCGAGGCGGCTCCGGGCTGGCCCTCGGGGAGACTCCGGCGGGGCCCCCGGCTCCCTCGCCTCCTGAAGCGGCTCGGCCCGCTGCTCCGGTGGGCTCGGCGACGGCCCGGCCCCACCTCTGCTAGCCGGACCTCGCCGGGAGAGGAAGGGGCGGCTTCTCCGGCGGGCCCCCCTCCAACGACCCCTCCCCAGCCAGCAAGGAGATGACCAGCGTGGCGTCCGGGCAGCTGGCGGCCGCCCCCTGAGTCTGGCGCCGGGGGGGCCGGACCGCCGGCGGGGAGGAGGAGGAGGAGGGCGCAGCCGGGGCTCCCCTCCGCGTGCCCGCCGCCCTCCAAGCCGCGGCTGCTGCTACTGCTGCTGCTGCCGCCGCCGGGGGTTCGCCCGACCCTTCCTCGCTCGCCCTTCGGGATCCGGCCATGGAGCGGCTGCCGCCGTCGATGCGCAAGCGGCTCTACAGCCTCCCGCCACCGATCGCGCCCAAAGCCTCGCTGGTGGACGAGCAGGAGGAGGAGGAGGAGGAGGACGCGGGGGGCGGCCTGGCGGGGGGCGGCGGCGGCGGCGGGGGCTGCAAGGACGCGCGGCGCAAGAGCATCCGCCTGCAGCCGCTCTCGCCCTCGGCCGTCCCCGGCGCCCCGGCAGGAGCTTCCGCGGAGCCGTCGAGGCCCGGCCCGGGCTCCAGAGGCGCCGAGGGCGGCCCTGCGGACGGGGCCGAGGCGGGGGGCGGCGGGGGCGGCCGGCCGGGCCCCAAAAGCAGCACCAACGGCGACTGCCGGCGTCTGAAGGGCAGCCGCTCCTCGCTGGCCGGCCGCCACCCGCACGACTCGGGCGAGGGTCGCCGGCTGATCGGCCACGAAGGCGAGGCCGCCTCCCCGGGCGACGAGCGGAGCCCCTGGGGGCTCGCCGACGGCCCGGACCCCGCCGCCGCCGCCGCCTCCTCCTCTTCCTCGCCCCCGGCGACCGCTGCCCCCCGCCAGGAGCCGGCGGCGGCCGCGGCCTTCGTCAAGGTGGAGGGCACCGGGCCGTCGGGCGAGCAGATCAGCCCGGACGACGAGCAGCGGCTGGGCCAAGCCGGCTTCATGCAGCGGCAGTTCGGCGCTCTGCTGCAGCCCGGCGTGAACAAATTCTCCCTGCGGATGTTCGGCAGCCAGAAGGCGGTGGAGCGGGAGCAGGAGAGGGTCAAGTCGGCCGGCTTCTGGATCATCCACCCTTACAGCGATTTCAGGTACCCGATGCGGCGTCACTCCGGATTGGAGCTGCCGGCGGGAGACGGGGCTTGGAGCTGCCGGCGGGAGACGGGGCGTGGAGCTGCCGGCGCTTTCCGTGCTTTTCCGCTTTCTTCCCGGGCTTACATCGAGCCCGTCTCTCTGTCTGGCCGGCCCTTGGGATCCGTGCCAGAAATCAGGAATCCGAGGGCCCCTTTTCCTATGAAAAGATCCTCAAAGGGTACCCCCTTTTCGTTAAGGGAAAGAGGGTCCCCTGATTCTGGAGTGTGGGCCACCGGAGACTAACCTGGCTCAATCAGGTGGGATATATTCCACCCATAACTTGGAAGGGGGAGCTGAGCGAGGCTGGAGTGAACATTATCTTCTTAAAACTCCTGCAAGGTGGGTTGGGCTGTGAGAGGGAGTGATTTCCCCCCCCCCCAGAGAGCAGGGGAAAAGGACTTGAGTTGGGTTCTCCCATCAAAAGGAATTCTTTAATCCCAGGGAAAAACTGAATTCGGTGCAGGAGGGTCGACTCTGGGTTCCTCTAGTGAAAAGTGAGTGGGTGGGTGACAAGGAAAAAGGCCTTGGGGAGGAGAAGACACACAGCCTGAGGGATAAACCAGAGGGATGCGGACAATGGCAGGGTGCAGTTGTTTTATGCAACGCTTTGATCAATGTTTCTCAGTCTTGGCAACTTTGAGAAGTGTGGACTTCAGCTCCCAGAATTCCTGGGAGGGAAATGCCCCGTGGTGGCTGGGGAACTCTGGGAGTTGATGTCCACACATCTTCAAGTTCCTTAGCATGCTGATTGGGGGATTCTGGGAGCTGAAGTCCACACATCCAGTAAGACCCAGTGAATCTTCTTTCCTTCCACTTGCCCAATATATGTGCTTCCTTCAAGTACAAAAATTCAGCTCTCCTGCTGGATTCGATAAACCACCACAAGGTTCACCTCACAACTGTGTCAAAGAGGTCACGAAACTGGGAGTGATCCACTTAACTGCCTTGCTTAACAATGGAAACACTGCCCCCCCAATTCTCATCATAACTCAAGGACTCAAATCAAATCAACCTTTATTGTCAAAGTGCAACATGTGTACAATGAGATGATGATGATAATAATAATAATAATAATAATAATAGTAATGTTGGAAGGGACCTTGGAGGTCATCTAGTCCAGGGGTTTCCAACTGGTTAATTGTTCTAACTGTCAGGAAGTTTCTCGTTAGCTTCTCTCCTTGATTAGTTTCCATCCGTTGGTTCTTGTCCTGCCTTCAGGCGCTTTGGAGAAGAGCTTGACTCCCTCTTCTTTGGGGCAGCCCCTGAGATACTGGAAGACTGCTATCACGTCTACCCTGGTCCTTCTCTTCATTAAACTAGACCTACCCAATTCCAGCAGCCTTTCCTTATATGACTGGCTGACCCTCCCTTCGTGCACCCCCCCCCGCCCCAAGACAACTCACAGTGACAACAAACCCACCATCTTATTACACCATGTGAACTTATTGCACAACGCACCGGGCCCTGCAAGTCTATCATACATGGAGTTATTTCCCATTTCCATTCCCAGTATCTCTATTTAAGGCAGGTTTTGTTCATCCATGGGGATCTTTTCGTTGTAAAATTAAAGAGAGATTCATTCCTGGCCTGTCTCTTTAAGGCAAGGATCAACGTCTTAATTTTGTTTTAGGGTATATAAATATATATATTTCTTGCTAGCATTGTTTTGTTTTGTTTTGTTTTGCTTTGTTTTGGCTCAAGAGACTGCCTGAATTCCGTGGGATGGGGAGACGTTAAGGGGAATGAAGTGGGCAAAATTACTTTACTTTATTTACTTTATTTAAATTTCTATGCCGCCCTTCTCCTGAGACCCAGGGCGGCTTACAACAATAATACAATAAAATTTAATTTACCAACAACAATCAACCATCCAATTTAAAACACATTCATTCAATCCGAAACACATTCATACAACACAAATTAACTTTGGTGGCTTTTCCCCCCCTCCCCTTTCCCCCCATTCCTTGTTTGAGCTCCAGGACACCTAGGAGGGGTTACGTTAAAAAGAGAAAAAAAAGTAGAATTAACTGGTTGCAAAGCAAGCTTTGCTGTGCAGTCCAACTTTCCAGGCCTTAAGAGATGGTTTAGCGTGCAATCAAGAGCCCTACGGTGTTGATTTTAATTACAATCGGCTTATACAACAACTTTGTAGAAATTAAAGAGCCGGGTGTCTGGGGCTCTTAATGTGTCCGCTGGAGGAGGGGGAGAAGCCTTTCAGGTTTAAGAAACGAGGCACGTATTGGGGGAAGTATTTGTGATGGGTTTTTTCAGCCTCGCGGCTTGTTTGCTTTCAACCAGGGTTGCCCATTTAATACAGGGGGTCCTTGGCTTACAACCGCTGTTGGGGGATTGGCTTAACAGCTGCAGTGGTTCATTTAACAACCGTGGCGAAAAGGTCCTAAAAGCAGGCGCCACCCAACCACCTTGCTTAGCAATGGGCCTTCTGCCCTCCCTCCACTGCAGTCCTAAGTCTGTGTAAGGAATGGGGGAACGACGGAATCGGTTAGGTCGGGAAGAAAGGATGTTTGGAGTTTCTGCTCTCCTCTGGGCTGGGATGGGCTCAAACTAGCAGTGGGCTCCTGTAGTTAAGCAAAGCCTCCCTATTCTGAAGCAGTGTACCTTAAAATATTCGCCCCAGGGAAGCTAGTCATGGGCTAGGAATGTCTTCTTCCCCTGGGAAATTCATGGGGATGGTATGAATTGCTCTCCTGTTCCTCAAAGGGTGATTGTAAATGCCTTAATATCTCAGCAGATCTGTAACGCCCATAAAATTGGACAACTCCCCTTATCTGCAAAGGCCATTTAATATTCTTTTTACCACCAACTGTCTCCACAACTCAACTCTTGAGTTGAGAGGAGGGCCTTCAGGTAGGAAGAGAGAATCCCCTTTATTCCACAGCCTTCCTTGTCTCGCTTCCTGGGTGCAATCTGTCCCAAACAGTAGTAGAACAAAACTTGAAAGTTTTCTTATTACCTCGTTCTGGGTCAGGGTGGGACCACCACTGTGGGAAAAATTCTGAAGTTGGACTCTGGAGTGGTCAGCTATGAACATGGGCGGCTGCTTCTGGGTCGCTCTGTCAGAAGTGAATAAAATGCCTCTTCTTCCTTCCATCTTTCATCTCCTTCCTTTCCTCTCCTCCCTCCTTCCTTCCTTCCTCCCTTACTTACTTACCAACTTACTTACTCCTTCCCTCCTTTCCTTTCCTTTCCTTCTTACTTTTTCCTTCCTTCCTTCCTTCCTTCCTTCCTTCCTTCCTTCCTTCTTTCCTTCCTTCCTTCTTTCCTCCCTCCCTCCCTCCCTCCCTCCCTTCCTTCCTTCCTCCCCTCCCATTCTTTCCTCCATCCCTTCCTTGTATCTTTCCTTTCTTCCTTCCTTCTTTCTTCTCCCCTCCCTTACTTACTTACTTCCCACAGTCATTTGGTCTTTATTCATGAAAATATGACAAAGTTGACTAGGGAGAAAAAAAAAAACCTAGGAGGGCACCAGTTTGGAAAAAGTTGTCCCAGGAAGTATTTTTTTTAAAAAAATGCATTTCTCCTTCTAATATTGGGAGCCTGGCTGATTGAATGTCCCTGCTTTTAGTTGATTGCACAACTCAGAAAACACCTCCTGGAATTAGCAACTGGAATTCCTTGCTGTAGCCAGTGATTGCAGCTCCTGGCTGAGACTGTAAATGGCAATAGGTCACATTCATAAGGGATATTAATCACCATCCGTTATTAGCAGCCCTGAGAGCATAAAAGATCATGCATATTCAGCAGGTCTCTGAATATTGCTAGTTGTCTAACAGGGAGTCTTTGAAGTCCTCCTGGAAATGTCTAGTTAGTCACTGAGAATGACAGAGCTTCTTAATATTGCAAAGCTTTCCTCCCCAGTTTTTTGGGACTAAGAGGATCAAAGATGTAACCCAAACTTGAGACGTATTAGAAGCAAACCAGAGTGCCCAAGACTAATAGGACCCATAGATTTGCCCCAGGAATAATCTCTGCGATCCCCTGGAAGGACAGCCCAGAAGTCTACTAGCACATTTTTCAACTCATAAATTGTATTAACAGCTCGAGAAAGCTTATGTGTTTTAATAAAATGGGTTAGTTGGAAAAGATGCCTACTAGAGACTCTTGATTTTGGGTTACCCTAGATTTAGCCAGCTCTCTCCCAACAACACTGGAATGGTGTCTCTGGGGCGAAGCACATCAACATTATCTCCTCCTCGTTCTATCTCTCTGGAGAAGACTCTAAGATTGTGGACAGTGGGGGGGAAAGAGAAGGGACGGTTGCTGGAATTGGGTCTGTCTAGTTTAATGAAGAGAAGGACGAAGGGGGACATGATAGCAGGGTTCAAATATCTCAGGGGCTGCCCCAAAGAAGAGGGAGTCAAGCTATTCTCCAAAGCGCCTGAAGGCAGGACAAGAAGCAACGGATGGAAACCAATCAAGGAGAGAAGCAACCTGGAACTAAGGAGAGACTTCCTGACAGTTAGAACAATTAACCAGTGGAACAACCTGCCTCCAGAAGTGGTAAATGCTCCAACACTGGAAGTTTTTAAGAAGAGACTGGACAGCCATTTGTCTGGAATGGTATAGGGTTTTCGGCCTGAGCAGGGGGTTGGACTAGATGATCTCCAAGGTCCCTTCCAACTTTATAGCAGGGGGTTGGACTAGATGATCTCCAAGGTACCTTCCAACTTTATTATTATTATTAAGAGAACAACCTGTAGCAAGTGGAGGGACTGAGTGACAGTAGTGATGGAGAACTGTTGGAAGTCCTGAAGATCAGGATCCTGCAATAATTGGTCTCTCTCCATCAGCACGATCAATTCTGGAACCTGAGTGGGATGAGACTAAAACTGGTATTGTAGAAGAAGACAGAGATGACAGTTCAGATCTGAAAATGGGTCAGGTGAGAGGACACCCTCCACCCCCTGTATCTCTAGGATTATTTATTTATTTATTTATTTATTTATTTATTTATTTATTTATTCATTTATTTATTTATCCTTATATGCCGCCCTTCTCCCCAGACTCAGGGCGGCTTACAGCAGAAAAACAAGTACGAAAATATATAAATCATTTAAAATAGTAATACAGTATAAAACTATAAACTATACCCACTCATACAACATACAGTCCCAATCAAAGGCCCAGGGGCAGAGCGCCGCTCACACGCCCCAAGCCTGTCTGCATAGATGTGTTTTTAAGAGTCTTCGGAAAGCTAGGAGGGAGGGAGCAGTACGAATCTTGCTGGTTCTAGAGGGCTGGGGCAGCAGCAACAGAGAAGGCCCTAGCCCTAGGTCCCGCCAGACGGCACTGTCTAACAGACGGGACCCGTAGGAGGCCAACCCTGTGTGCCCTAACTGGTCGCTGGGATTCATGGGGCAGAAGACGGTCCTGCAAGTATCCTAGGAGACTTGTGAGCTTGGAATATGGGTGGCTGCTTCATCCCAGCCCCCTCCCTTCTGTCAGTTGATGTCATCCAGAATGGAGTGTATGCAACTTTTCTGGGTAGATGATGATGATGATGATGATGATGATTAGGAGACTCCCAAGTTGGCGCTTTAAATCAGCAGTTAGAGTTGCTTTCATTAACTGAGTGTCCCCATGGAGAATTTTGAAAAGTATATATTGTTTATCTAGTTTAAATTGAACTGAAATTAATCTGTTTTTTGCAATTGGGATACAGCTCTTGGGCGTGCCTCCTCTCACACACAACTAAGTTGCATCGGATCATCCCCTGTCCTTTGGGGGAAGAATCCAGTTCAAAATGTCACAGCAGGTGGAGACGGGGAAGGCACCAGCTAGAAAGTGGGAGCCTCTGACTTCAAGGGCCTCCTTATCCATGAAAGCCAGCTGGGGAGGGAGGGAGGGAAGGAAGGAAAGGAAAGGAAAGGGAAGGGAAGGGAAGGGAAGGGAAGGGAAGGGAAGGGAAGGAAGGAAGGAAGGAAGGAAGGAAGGAAGGGGAAGAAAGGAGGGGGGAGGGAAGGGAAGGGAGGGAGGGAGGAAGAAGAAGGAAGAAGGGAAGGAAGGAAGGAGAGAAGGGAAGGAAAGGGAAAGGGAAAGGAAAGGCAGGGAGGGAAGGGAAGGAAGGAAGGGGAAGAAAGGAGGGAGGGAAGGAAGGGAAGGGAAGGGAGGGAGGAAGAAGGAGAGAAGGGAAGGGAAAGGAAAGGAAAGGCAGGCAGGCAGGGAAGGGAAGGGAATGGAAGGAAGGAAGGGGAAGGAAGAAAGGGAAGGAAGGAAGGAAGGGGAAGAAAGGAGGGAGGGAGGGAAGGAAGGGAAGGGAGGGAGGAAGGAGAAAGGGAAGGAAGGAAGGAAGGAGGAAAGGGAAAGGAAAGGGAGGGAGGGAAGGGAAGGGAAGGAAGGAAGGGGAAGAAAGGAGGGAGGGAGGGAAGGGAGGGAGGGAGGAAGAAGAAAAAAGAAGGGGAGGGAAGGAAGGAAGGAGAGAAGGGAAGGAGGGAAGGGGAGGGAAGGGAAAGGAAAGGCAGGCAGGGAAGGGAATGGAAGGAAGGAAGGGGAAGGAAGGAAGGGAAGGAAGGAAGAAGGGAAGGAAGGAAGGAGAGAAGGGGAAAATGGGAGGGAAGGAGGGAAGGAGGGAAGGAAGGAAGTTTGAGTAGACAATATGTTGCATTGATTGATGGTGTTAACATCTTTGAGGGATTTGATTCTGGATGACTTCAGGGACACTTTGATGTGGTTTTCTTGGCAGCAGCAAGGAGATGGTTTGCGGCTACCTTTTTCCAGAGTGTTTTTCAAGTTTGGAATTTGTCTGGCAGTCTCCCATCTAAGTACTAACCAGGTCAAACCTTGCTTAGATTTTGGAGATCAACCAAAGTCAGCTAGGTATTGTCAGGGTTGAAAGGCTGGCAAGGTTTTGAATAAAAAGGAAGAATTTAAGCTTTCCAGGAGCTGAAGGCCTTTGCTGCACCCCTTTAAAATCTAGGATAGGAGGGAGCTCCGATACGGCGATCGGATTTTCGGCGGCTTTTTAGCCGCCCGAAGCGTCAGTGAAGAAGAGGGCGACCCGCGGAAGATAGCGGAACCCCCGGCGACCCAAAAAACGTCTAAGTGGAAGCAGGATCGCCGGAGGGGACGCGAGAGGAAAAGGACGGAGAGGCCGGCTGCGGCCGGCCCGACAGCACGAGGGCGGAAACAACGGAAACAATAGAAGCGAGGGGAGAAGGCAGACGAGCGCAGTGAAGAAGGAGACGGGGGTGAGGGAAGACCAGGAAGAAGCGGTACGAGGGAAGAAGAGCCCAGGACCTACCCAGCTGGAGGCCTGAAGACACCGCGAAGCCGCCCAGCCGCAGCACAGGAGAGCCAGCCGATGCAAGGAAGAAGACTGCGGAAAAACGGTGAGCCCGGCGGGGGTGGAAGCGCGCGCCGAGGGACACCGGGCGGAGAGAGAGGCCGGCAGCGGGAGGAGGAGGCCCCCACAGGACTCACAGGACCCTCAGAAGACCCCCCCAGGCCCCCGAATAAGGCTACTCAACGCAGCAAACTTGGCAAGACCGAGAGAGCGGAGGTGAGAGACGGACGCAGGACTCGGGGGTGTAGAGGGCTGGGGCAGCCGGACAAAAGGAAGAGGCCTCAGGCAGCGGGGAAAGGGCGAGAAGAGAGGCGAGAGCGACATCGGTAAGAGAGGCGAGGGCAACTGGGGGGGCCTCCCAAACCAGACAGAGCCCCCAGAAGAGCCGAAGAGGGTGGAGCAGCCGAGAGGACAGCGGAGCGGCCTGAAGCAGCGGATAGGGACGGGCGCAGCCAACGGAGCTGGAATCAGGCAAGCCAGAACAATAGAGGGGAGGAGAAAAGAGCTAAGAGGGAAGAGGCAAGAAAGCAGACGGCGGGAGAGGACACAAGAAAAGGGTTCCCTGGGTTGCAGGGGGATGGGGAGAGATACCCCACAAGCTGTGCCCCAGACCCCCCAGAACGGGAGCCCCAGGGATACTGAAGAGAGCAGAACCCACCAGGGAGAAAGGTGGGCATAGGAGGAAGACAAAAAGGCATCCTGGGCTGCTGTGGAGGGAAGGCAGAAGGGGTCTGGAATCCCAGACAGGCAGAGGCCCTGATTAGACTCCCTGAACACGGACAGACCTTCCTGCCCACAGGCCCCTAGACCTGCATTGCCTGAACCCTGAAGCCTCCCCTCCCACTGAAAGGTCAGACTACTGGACCAGCACCAGATCACAGTCTAGTGCCTAACCTGGTCCAAGCTAGAAACCAAAACAGTGCCAGAACAACAGGAAGACAAGCTCAAGATGGCCTCCAAACAGACCACACTGACACAAACGAAGGGAGTTGTATCCTCCCCAGCTCAGCGTACCAAACCATCAGGACTTACCCTACCCGCTCCCACACCCTCCCATCCAAATACAGGCCCCCAGACCCATCTACCCCCACAGGCCAGCTCAACAACACACATGTTACAAAAATTACAAGAGGTAATAGAAATGCTGGTTGAAAGGATGGATGGAATGGATAAAAAGTTAGTGGAAATGGACGCAAAGATGGAGAGGAGGTGTGTAGAGGCAGAACAAAAGACGGAGAAAAGATACAACGATTTAAAACAAATGCTGAAAGAACAAGGTAAAGAGCTAGAGAGAAAATGGAAGGAGCAACGCAGGGCGATGGCCACAGACCTGGAACAAATGAAAGAGGTGTTGCAAGCACACTACAAAGAAATAGGGGAGGAAATGGAGAAAATTTCCAAGAGATCAGAGAGAAGGTGGACAAGCGGATGGAAAAAGTGGAGAATCAAGTAGAGGGACAGACAGCAGAGATAGCAGAGATGAAAGGAGTAGCCCAAGACCAATCTTCCATGATACAGTACTGGCAACTGGCATCCGCAATCAGGTTTAGAGGTTTGAAAGAGACATCAAACGAGACCCAAGGGGGCCTGCTCAGAACCTTCATAGAGGCCCTGGCAACATTTCTGGGAAAGCCAATCTCAGAAGTAGCATGGCAATTCGACAGAATTTACAGAGTGGGCACACGGACGACAACAAACAGGCGCCAACCAAGGGACGTGGTCATCCACTTTGCGACGCAGGGATTCCGGAACCTCATCTCAGCCACATCGTACAACAAGAGCTTATACATAGAGGGGCAAGAAGTGAAAGTACTGAAAGAGATCCCCCAGACGATGCTGCGAGACCGGAAGGAATACAGGTTCCTGGTCGACGAACTGAGGTCACGCGCTCTGCGATACATATGGGAAGCCCCTACGGGGATGACACTTTTCTATAAAAATAAAAGATACTGCCTGGACTTGGTCCAAAAAGCCAGAGAATTTCTTGAAAAGGAACTGACGTCGGATGGCCTTCAATATACCATGAGAGAAGACGCAGGAGAGCCACCAGAATGACAGACTGATGCAGGAGCAAGAGAAAGGGAAGGACCAACCCGAGACACGACGACACAGAGGACAGGAAGCAACAACAACAAGGGAACAGGACAGACTGCAGAGGGCAGGATAACAAGATCCACCGCCAAACGCACGGAACAACACGATATGATCACTCTAAGCAACTTGAGCACCAACTTGGATACCATGGGAACGAGACCAAAGAAGAACACAAGAGATAGAACAGAAGCGGTCTTGGAAGAGTATCCTGAAACCGACAATGACAACTAAATACTTGACATGGAACATTAACGGACTAAATTCCCCACAGAAAAGGAGAAAGATATTTCATTATCTGCTTCAAGGAAGAAACGACATAATTTGCCTACAAGAAACACACATCAGAGCAGCGGACCAGAAATACTTAATCAACAACAGACTAGGTACACACTTTGTTGCAGCGGTGCCACGAAAGAAGAACGGGATTGTTATATACGTGAAGAAACACGTAATAGCCAAGCTAATAGAATCAGACTCCCAGGGTAGATACATAGCAATCGAAGTGACACAGGAAGACAAGAAAATTCTAGTAATGGGCATATACGTACCAAATCAACAACAAGGAAAATTCTACAAAAAGATACACAAGAAGTTAGCACAACTCAACTACAAATCATGTATTATTCTGGGAGATTGGAATGGGGTCATAGAGATTGCCCTAGACAAGAAGAAAACAAAACCTAACCCACAGAAGCACTCCAAGCTGCCTAAATCTTTCTTCGACATGAAGGAAGACTTTGTACTGACAGACGTCTGGAGGGAACGGCACGGCAAAGAGCAAGAATTCACCTTCTTCTCCGACAGACACCAGTCATTCTCCAGAATTGACTTTATATTAACATCAAGCGACCTGTTAGTTTGTCTAAACGCGGTGAAAATCCTGCCCAAAGTGCTAACAGATCACAATCCGGTGAAGATGGAACTAAGACACGGCGTGAGACAGAAGAGATCCTGGAGAATTAATGAAAACCTGTTTAGACATGGAGAAAAGGTGGCGGAATGCAAAAATGCTATGAAGGAATTTTTCAGCATAAATATGAACAACGAAACACCGATAGAAATGATCTGGGACGCCAGCAAGGTGTACATGCGTGGGATTCTTATGGACATGAATAAAAGGCACCGCCGCCAACAAGAACGAAAAAGAAAAGAGCTAGAAGAGGAGATAAGCAAGAAAGAGAGGCTATTAATAAAAAGACCAGAAGACAAAATCACCAAAGAAGGAATTAAGATCTTAAGAAAGCAGTTTGACATGTTGATGGCAGACCAAGTTGCGAGGAACATACAATATGCAAAACACAAGACATTCTGCAAGGCCAATAAACCGGGTCGATGGCTGGCCTACATCCTAAGAAAGAAACAGAAATCCCGCATAATTGAAAAGATAGAATATAAAGGCAAGGAGGAATTTCGACAAGTAACCATTAAGAAAGCCTTCACAGAGTTCTACTCGAAGCTATACGCCGAGGAGAAGACACAGGACAAAGAGACAGAAACTTTTCTACAAAACGAAAAGATACAGGCAATCACCGACACACAGAGAGAGGCCCTGAATGCAGCAATCACAAAGGAGGAAATACACTCAGCGATCAAACAGCTGAAACCAGGAAAATCGCCAGGGACGGATGGGATAACAGCGACTTATTACAAGTGTCTCCAGGAAGAGATGTTAGAACCCTTTAGACAGCTATTTGTCAACGTACAAGAAGGAGGCCAAGTTCCACCATCCTGGAAAACAGCCTATATTTCATTAATCCCTAAGGAGGGGAAAGATACTACACAACCCGCAAACTACAGACCCATCTCACTACTTAACACGGACTACAAAATATTCACAAAAATTCTGGCCGATAGACTAATGACTGTACTACGAAAAACAATACACCCGGACCAAAGGGGATTTATACAAGGACGCCAGATGAAAACCAATGTGAGACAGCTGTTGAACATAATAGAGTACTTGGACAGGCACAAACAGGTACCAGCCGCCCTTATGTTTGTGGACGCAGAAAAAGCCTTTGACAGACTGAATTGGCCATTCCTGACGAACCTGATCCAGAAGATGAAAATGGGAGCACAGTTTCTCAACTCCATAAGGGCAATTTACCAGAAACAAACAGGCCAGATCATTGTGAACAGAGACCTAACAGACCCATTCAACATAGAGAGAGGCACGAGACAGGGGTGCCCGCTGTCACCCCTACTATTTGTCCTAACACTGGAAATTTTACTGAACAGGATAAGAGCGGCAGAAGACGTTCAGGGCATACAGATTAAACAGCAAGATTACAAACTATGTGCCTTTGCGGATGACCTGCTGGTGACAATGTCGCAACCAACACAGTCAGCAAGGAAATTGATGGAGATAATGGAAGACTATGGTAGGGTGTCAGGCTTCAAAGTAAATATATCAAAAACAAAGATGCTAGCCAAAAACCTAGACAACAAAGCAAAACGGAACCTGGAAAGAATAACGGGTTGTGAAATAGTCAAGAAAGTCAAATACTTAGGAGCGGAGATAGAATCAACAAATGCGAAATTATACAAGAATAACTATGAGGTCCTGTGGAATAAGATACAAACAGACCTGGAAAGGTGGAAATCACTACGTCTGTCCCTACTGGGCAGGATAGCAGCAGTAAAGATGAACGTCTTACCCAGATTTTTATTTCTCTTCCAAATGCTACCCATACTCAAGAAGGATGCGGACTTGGACAACTGGCAGAAGGGCATCATCAGATTTATTTGGGACAGCAAGAGACCGAGGGTGAAACTAAAAATCATCCAAGACGCAAGGGAGAGAGGGGGACTCAAAATGCCCAATCTAAAGCTATACTACTATGCAGCGACGTTGGTGGCGGTGAGTGACTGGATCAACATGACAAATGATAGAATTCTGAATGTTGAGGGGCATGGTCTACTATTCGGCTGGCACGCATACTTAGTATACGACAAAAAGGCAGAGAGGAACTTCAAGGAGAACCCACTATGAATTCCATTGTTATGGGTCTGGAAGAAATATAAGCACCTCCTACACGACAAGATCCCCACCTGGACGATTCCCGGACACGCAACAGGGGATATGAACACATCCCAAGGGCAAGAAGTGGTGCCCTACAGTGAACTTGTACTGGGAGAAGAAAATAGGTTCCTCTTGCTACCCCAAGCAACGCTAGCAAACAAAGGAATAGGAGGTACCTGGCTATCATATATACAACTGCAATCAAGGTGGCGTAAAGATAAGAAGAAGGGCTTCTCCCAGACCGACGAGAATCTAATTAAACAGATTAGAGAACAGGGGATCAGGCACATCAAACGAGTGTACAGCATTCTGATAGAAATGGACTCTGAAACCGAGCTAGTCAAGAACTGTATGATAAAGTGGGCACAAGACTTCGGACACCCTATCGCCATGGACACGTGGGAGAAAATCTGGGTGAGGAATGTAGAATTCATGAAATCGCAACACTTAAGGGAAAACTTCTACAAGATGTTCTATAGATGGCACCTAGACCCGAAAAAAATATCACTCATCTACCCGGACTCCCAGCCCAAATGCTGGAGGTGCGGGGACGGGGAGGCTACTTACTTTCACATATGGTGGACATGCAGAAAAATCAAAGCATTCTGGAGGAAGATATGGTGGACACTCCAAACCATTTTCAAAAAGCGTATAGAATTTCTACCTCAGACTTTTCTATTAGGGATCACAAAGGATATCACTACCTCAGAGACAAATTTATTTTTGAACTTAATTACAGCAGCAAGATTGTTGGTGGAACAGTACTGGAAGAATCCGGAAATACCGCCTATTGAAGAATGGACTGTGAAAGTAACAAATTTGGCGGAAATGGCGAAAATATCAGCATACTTGAAAAATCGCTCCAATGAACAATTTTTGACGGACTGGAAACAGTGGATAGGCTATATCCAAGAGAGACACCAATCAAACAGAATGCAGCTGGCGTTTAGCTGAGGCTCGATGGGAGGAGGGAAGAAGGGTTAACAAATCAAAGGTTTACAAAAACTAACACCCAATGTTGAATGTATATGTTCTATAGCTAATGCCTCTTAACATAACCTTATAACTAATGTTGTTTGCTTTAATATTGTTAAAGCGGACTGAATCTCTACCTCAGGATATGAAACTTTTACCTCAGGACCTCTGGTTAGGGACTATAAAAGATTGCACTAGTAATGGGATGAAGTCAATTCAGAAGCGCAAACGCACAATATGCGATAGACTAGATACAGTAGATAGACCATATATAAGAGAAACACCAATCAAACAAAATGTATTCGGAGTATACTTGAAGATGGAAGGGAGGAGGGAAGAACGTTTACTAAAACAGATGTTTACAAAGATTAATACCTAATGTTGTATGCTATGTTCTAGGATGATTGCTTAGCAATAGGATCTTATGTTTAATGTTGATCACATTAATATTGAACCAGATAAGAGAAACACCAATCAAATAAAATGTAACAGGAGTATAGTTGAGGCTAGACGCGAGGAGTGGAAAAAGGCTTACTAATTCAGACGTTTTCAAAGACTAATACTTAGTATTGTATATCAGGTGCCATGATGATTGCTGCATAATATGTTTTCATGTTCAATGTTGATTGTTTTAATAAAAGAATTTTATTTTTCAAAAAAAATATCTAGGATAGGTGTTCTTAGTTTCTAATGGACAGGCGGGCAAAATAGGAACCTTGATTATATTGTGTCCTTAAACCCACCCAGGCCCTCCAAAATGAAAATCAAAAGTCCAGACAGTTTGGAGAATGGCACCATAGGATAAGAGAATAACAGAGTTGGAAGGGACCTTGGAGGTCATCTAGTCCAACCCCCTATACCATTTCAGACAAATGGCTGTCCAATCTCTTCTTAACAACTTCCAGTGTTGGAGCATTCACCGCTTCTGGAGGCAGGTTGTTCCACTGGTTAATTGTTCTCACTGTCAGAAAGTTTCTCCTTAGTTCTAGGTTGCTTCTCTCCTTGATCAGTTTCCACCCATTGCTTCTTGTCCTGCCTTCAGGGGCTTTGGAGAACTGCTTGACTCCCTCTTCTTTGGGGCAGCCCCTGAGATACTGGAAGGCTGCTCACAGTTCAGCCCAAGTCGCAATGTGGACCCCAAGATGAAGGAAATTTCCTACTTCCTATCATAGAGGACCTGATCTCCAGACAGCAGGTTTAAATATGCAACTGGGAGCCCACCATCTACGCTGGAAACTGAAGCCATGCCAGGCCCAATTCCAGCTCTCTTCCATAACTATCTTTGTCTGGGCACAATGGGAGTCACAAAGCCCCCCTCTGGAGACCCCGCTGGTAGCAGGGCTTAGACGGAGGTGTTCTTCAGACTTTATATCTGCTCTTTAAATTTTCACACTCTGCATATTTGGTCAATCCACGCACACATCCTGATAGCCTCTGCCCGGAATGCTTCCCAGATTCTCTAAATGGGGAAAGCTTTATCTTCCGTAAGCTGATAAAGCCACATTCTCAAGACTTGTTGTCTCCCTCGTAACAGGCCTGATTTCTTAGCTCTCCCAGTTTCGTAGCAAGGTGACTTCTCTTCTTGCCACCCGGACCTCGCTGGGAGTTGGGGTTGTATTTGGCAGTCCCCGATGTTTGATTTCAAATAATTTAATAGTTCATGTCATTGGGATTACCCACAATTTTTTTTAATTGAGGGATGTAGCGATTTTAGCAAAGGAAGGAAGGAAAGATGGAAGATGGAGGGAGACAGAGAGAGGGGAAGGAAGGAAGGAAGGAAGGAAGGAAGGAAGGAAGGAAGGAAGGAAGGAAGGAAGGAAGGAAGGAAGGAAGGAAGGAAGGAAGGGATGGAAGAGAGGGAGGAAGGAAAGTGGAAGATGGAGGGAGATAGAGAGGGGAAGGAACGAATGAAGGAAAGGGAGGAGAAGGAAGGAAAAAAAGGAAGGATGGAAGGAGGGAGAGAGGGAAGGGAGAAAGGAGGGAAGGAAGGGATGGAAGAGAGGGAGGAAGGAAGGAAAGATGGAAGATGGAGGGAGACAGAGAGAGGGGAAGGAAGGAAGGGATGGAAGAGAGGGAGGAAGGAAGGAAAGTGGAAGATGAGGGAGATAGAGGGAGGAAAAGGAAGGAAGGAAGGAGAGAGGGACAGGAGAAAGAAGGGAGAGAAGGAAGGGATGGAAGAGAGGGAGGAAGGACAGTGGAAGATGGAGGGAGATAAAGAGAGGGGAAGGAAGGAGCGAAGAAAAGGAGAGGAAGGAAAGAAAGATTGACTGGGGAATGGAATCCATTTCCCACTATTCAGTCAGAACTTCTTGGATGAGGAGTAAAACATCTTCAAGGAAAAAAACCCAAGAAAGTCCAGTTGCCTTTGGCAAAAAGAACCTTTGGGTCTCCTTCTCCTCCTTCTAGATGATTGAATTAGGAAGTGATCTGCCTGGGCTGCTTCTCCATGTGCTCTCTGGACATTCTGGGCTTGAGGCCTTCTTTGTCCCATCAACAGCAAGGTCGTCTTCCTTATTCTCTGAAACCTCCAAGCTGGAGAAGAACTTCCAGATCTTATTTGCTTTTGTTTCTGCCTTTCTTTGGCTGCCGAATGGCAAAACACATGATGTTTGTTGACTGCGGAGGAACCCACCATGTGCCTTTACGTTAACAAGGAGAACATATTTCCCCCCCCCGTGCCAGCTTTCACCAACTTAGCCATGTGTTTCCTTCTGGCTTGGCCTAGCTGTCCTTCTGTGGCTTCTGTTTGCCCAGATGAGACTTTCACAATCACGCCACACAAGTGACCTTCTGTTGGTTGAGAGAAGCCAGAGAGAACCAGTAGTAAAAGCTTCCAAGAAGACTGTGGAATTAACTTCTGCCATCGATCTAAAGCTAAATTTCCTCCTTTTCTTCTATTTTCCTACCAACCTCAGCATGCTTTAAAGTGGGATTTAAATGCACATTGGCCCCAAGGCAAAGAAAAGCCATGAATGGGTAAGAAAATGCTAGCATCTCTCATGGTGGGTTCCTAATCTGTTCTTTTTGATTTGTCCCCCATCAATCTCTTCCTTTGGCTGAAACTGTCCTATTTCTTCCTAATTTGGAAGAAATACAGATTTGCCTGCCAATCCGGTGCCAGCCGGGTGGCAGTACAAGCTACGGAACTGGCAGCTGTTGCACTTCACCTCAAAACGCTTCCGTCGGTGGCTGCACATTGGCTTTGTGAACGAATCTGCTGTGAGGAATCCCATTAAACAAGGTGGTGCATGCAAACCTGGCTGGGAACAAACTGCCATGGAATAGCTGGCTTATCAAAGACACAAGCCAAGGGCAGAAAGTTGGGGAAGCTCCCAGTTGGGGTTATCCAGAAAGATCAAACTTTATGTGTTTTCTCCTTAAAAGATTGCAAAGACAGTCATTCTTTACTGACTTACTGGAGAGTACGCCTCAGTGAATCCAGCCCTAAGCAAACTCATGTATATCTGCCTGTTAATCCAATCCCCAGTGGTGAATTACAGCTACCTTGAAATCTTGCCTCAGTCTTATTTTGGGCCTTCAGTTTATGTGTTTCTGGAAACATGAAGGCCAGAAGTCTCATTTCTCTTGCTGTGATAAGAATGAGCCGAGGAAAACCCCTTGTTAACTAGCTTAGAAAGGTTTAGCCCAGAGGTCCCCAGCCTTTGGGGCATCAAGTACTGGTTCCGTGGAGAGAGTTTTTCCCCTGGACTGGAGGGTGCATGGTTTTGTGTGTTGCCTGCATCCCACAGATGGGGCTTTGCTTGTTTGTGCGGACCGGTTGCTGGCATGCCGTGGCTCGGTACTGGTCCACAGACCGGGGGTTGGGGACCCTGGTTTAGGATGATGGCAGAGGAAAACTCCCTGCTTCAAAGAAAAAATGGATTCTCAAATGTGTTGATGTTCACCTAACCTTGCCATTGATTTGGTCTACTTCCTCATGTTTAAGTAAATTTGAACCTGTGGTTCTTTATCTCCAAAATTGATGGTGGGAGTCATTTTTGAAGTCTTAATAAAATAGAATCCAACGGTGTCATATCTGGTACCTCCCTTCCATGCTGGTGGACTTTCTATAAGACACCCTCACGAAGACTTGTCTTTTTGCAAATTGTCCTCCTGCCCTTTGATCATGTTTGCTATCTGTCCTTCAGAAAAACTTTGATAAGTTTGTGAGTGTGGCCTCGACTGAGATCAAAAGAAACTGGATGAAGAATATTGTCCTCAGGTTATCTAAGATGCTTCAAAAAAAGGAGATGATCCATGAAAGAAAATATGTTGCTAAGTTGATTAACACCGCAAAGAATGCCCACTAAACTAACCCAATTTTGCAATCTTGAAAGAATCTGGAGAAAGCTTCTCAAATTTCTCCAGGAATAGTTCAGCAAACCAGTCCCACATTCATTACTCAATATTTGGGCAACAATTGCCAAGATACAATACCGCCTACACATGTCTGAGCGTCAAGTCCCTGCTTTGCTCATGCAGTTGTTGTTGTTTTCAAGTGTTTGTTTTGCATTGCAGTGGGTTTAATTGTATCATTTAGAAGGAGAGCCCTCAAGTTGTCCAGAACCTGGAAGTCTTTGAGATAGGAATCAGACCAAGATGCACAGCTGCTTTTCGTCAAACGCCGATCTCTGCTGCAAATGTGACATGCTGGAGAATAGAATGATTGCAGAATAGGAAGCAACACAGATTAAGAAGGAAAAAAAGGGGGGGGAAATGATTTATTCATTTATTCCCTAAAGGTGCATTCCGCCAGCCCCGAGCCTCTAGGTGGTTGTTAGTGCATAAAACTTGCCATGAAAAGATCTCAACCTGCTAAAAAATTCAAACTATACTAATTAAACATGACTGTACTTCTCCAATACTAATATTAAAGCAAGTCACCAAAATCCAATAGGAAGCATTTCGAATGCCACTTAATTTTGAACAGCTTGGCAGAACAGCGCTGTTTGGTTTTTTGTTTTTTGTTTTTTAGCAAAATCAGCAAGTTGTGTGGTGTCGGGGAATTGGACCTCCGGGGAAAGGTGTTCCATAAAGGTAGTTTTTTGG
Source organism: Bothrops alternatus (assembly GCA_034064705.1). Classification (NCBI taxonomy): domain Eukaryota; kingdom Metazoa; phylum Chordata; class Lepidosauria; order Squamata; family Viperidae; genus Bothrops; species Bothrops alternatus. Next base: position 27,450 of record JARGCV010000602.1, read on the forward strand.
GGGAAAGAAATAAAGATCAGCTTGGTATGGAAAAGACATGAAGGTTGGACCTGCAGAGCAGATCAACCTCTCCTGAATTACAGGAGCATGAAATGGCAACTCAAAATAACCCACCTTGGTTTTATTAAGAGCAAGATGAGTCAGAAATAAACCTGAACAGGCTTTTAAGATTCTGTGGCTACACAGGTAGTCCTCAAATTACGACAGCTCATTTAGTGACTATTCAAACGGCGCTGAAAAGAAAGGTGACTTCTGACGGTTGTTCACACGACCGTTATGACATCCTTGTGGTCACATGATCAAAATTCGATTGCTTGGCAACGGATCCATATTTATGACAGTTGCATTGTCCCGTGTGTGTGTGTGTGTGTGTCATTCAATCCTCTTTTTTTTTTTTTGGTGACCTCATGACAAGCAGTGTCAATGGAGAAGCCAGATTCATTTAACAACCGTGTCACTAATGCAACAACTGCAGTGATTCGCGTAGCAGCCGTGGGAAGAAAGGTTGTAAGACAAGATAAAAACTCACTGAACAAATGTCTCACTTAAGAATATAAACTTTGGGCTCAATTTTGGTCGTAAGCTGAGGACTACATTTATCCTACAGTAAGCATTTTCAGAAGACACAAGGTTAGGAACACAAGAAACGGCAGGACCAGCATCAGACCATTGGTCTAGGCCAGGGGTAGTCAACCTTGGCTCTTTTATGACTCGTGGACTTCAACTCCCAGAATTCCTCAGCCAGCCACACTGAGGGGAAAGGGAGAGGTTTCCAAGCTGAGCCCTGCTGGCTCAGGAATTCTGGGAGTGGAAGTCCACGAGTCATAAAAGAGCCAAGGTTGCTTACCCATGACCTATACCGTCTCAGACAAGTAACTGTTTAGCCCAGGTGTAGGCAACCTTGGCTCTTTTAAGACTCGTGGACTTCCAACTCCCAGAATTCCTGAGCCAGCCATGCTGAGGGGAAAGGGAGAGGTTTCCAAGCTGAGCCATGCTGGCTCAGGAATTCTGGGAGTTGAAGTCCACGAGTCATGAAGCAGCCTAGGCCTAGGCCAGAGGTAGGCAACCTTGGCTCTTTTATGACTCGTGGACTTCAACTCCCAGAATTCCCGAGCCAGCCACACTGAGGGGAAAGGGAGAGGTTTCCAAGCTGAGCCATGCTGGAATTCTGGGAGTTGAAGTCCACGAGTCATAAAGTGGCCTAAGCCTAGGCCAGGGGTAGGCAACCATGGCTCTTTTATGACTGGTGGACTTCAACTCCCAGAATTCCCGAGCCAGCCATGCTGAGGGGAAAGAGAGAGATTTCCAAGCTGAGCCATGCTGGCTCAGGAATTCTGGGAGTGGAAGTCCACCAGTCATAAAAGAGCCATGGTTGCCTACCCCTGATCTAGATAATCCTCAAACTCCAGCTGTGGTTGACTTTACTGAAATGATGGCTTGACGTGACAGGCTCTGGTTGACAGTGTCAGTGGTTCCTTGTGAGGGAGGAAAATATACTAGGCGTGCTTCCTTGAAAGGATTACAGTGTCATCAAATGCTGAAGAAAATAATCCAGGATGAATTTTGTGAAATGTTTGCAAGGCTTTATTTCGGCAAAAACTTCCTACGGTTGCAAAAATTTCCAGCAGACTGCAAAATCTGTAGAGTGCTTCACTCATTTTGCTGACTTGGGCCTCTCTTCCCAGCTGGCCCCTTCACTGGATAAAGCATGGGATCTAGTTTTTGAGCAGAATTATATTAAAGCAGCTGAAGAGATGATCCATAATTATCCAGATGTATATGTTTTAGATGTCACGGCATGTCAGAATGACCTTGGAAGATGCAGGGGATTAGATGCTGCCCAGGGGGATGGTCAGAGAAGAGACAGCTTAGCCCTCACTGCATAAAGGGTGGAGAAAGAGACTGAGAAGGGACCCTCCCTAGCTCCTCAAGCTGTATAGGAGATGGCAGGGGGGGGGGAGATGTTCAGACTTAACAAGGGTCCCTTAAGGTAGACTTAATAAAATTAAGATTCTCTTAATGTAGACTTATAATAAAATAGAATTAACTCATCTGGTCATATTTCCTTTCTGGTCTATCTGGGAAGGCTGACATTACCACAATAACAGAATCACAGAGTTGGAGGTCTTCTAGTCTAACCCCCTGTTCAGACAGGAGACCCTACCATTTTGGATGAATGGCTGTCTAATCTGGGAGGGAGGGAGGGAGGAAGGAAGGAAGGAAGGAAGGAAGGAAGGAAGGAAGGAAGGAAGGAAGGAAGGAAGGAAGGAAGGAAGGAAAGAAGGAAGGATAGCAGAATAACAGAGTCAGAAGGGATCTCAGAGGTCCTCTAGTCCAACCCCCTGTTCAGACAGGAGACCCTATGCCATTTTGGATGAATGGCTGTCCAATCTGGGAGGGAGGGAGGGAGGAAGGAAAGAAGGAAGGAAGGGAGGGAGGGAGGGAGGATAGCAGAATTACAGTGTTGGAAGGGACCTTGGAGATCCTCTAGTCCAACCCCCTGCTCAAGCAGGAGACCCTATGCCATTCCAGACAAATGGCTGTCCAGTCTCTTCTTAAAAATCTCCAGTGTTGGAGCATCCACAACTTCTGGAGGCAGGTTGTTCCACTGGTTAATTGTGCTAACTGTCAAGAAGTTTCTTCTTAGTTCTAGATTGGTTCGAATTTTTCTTTCTGAAAAATCAGATGCTATTCTGCACATTGAGGAGATCTATCATCAAAGACAAAGTGTTAATGAAATATACCATCCATGGAGAGAGTTAAGGACTGCCTAACTAACTAACTAACTAACTAACTAACTAACTAACTACACTTTCTTGACCTTTCTTAGTGTTTGAGTAAGTGGAGGGAGGAGATGAAGAAGGTTGTTCTTAAAAGTTGTGAGAATGGAATTAAATCTAGTCAAGTGAAAAACAAAAAACAAAAAACCAAGAAGTCCAGTCTGGAATTTCCTTAGAAAGAATCCTAGCAGTTGCTTTCTGAGTTTCGTTTTTTTTCTTTTTTTTCTTGGCATGAAAACCAAAAGAAGGCAAAAGGACCGTTTCTTTTAAGAGGCTTTCTCGTTTATGATGAGAACGGCTTCGGAAAGAATGGAACTCGATGTTGCCCAATGTGGTCCATGACTAATTGATGGCTGAGCCCAGGGATTTAATGCAGCTCTTATCTGTCCTAGAGCATTAAAGCAGATGAGCTGAAAGTGAAAGGGAGCTGAGTACACTTCTCAGGACATCATGATGCTCTTCTGTTGAAGAGACTGTCTGTGGTTGTTTGGGTGTTTACAGCTCCCGTGTCTCCTTTAAGGATGGAGGATGAGTAGCTATTGAGGGTCCCCACTGATCTCCCATCTTGACTTCTGGGGGATGGGCAACAGCAACCATCATCCATGCTGGGTAGGAATTATTGGGCCTAAATTACTCGGAAGGTGTCAGAGTGGGGAGAAAGTGGCTACAAGAGGTTGAGGAGAAAAATGTACGTACAGCTTTAATGATCTTGAATGATCATCAGAAGCCGGCTTCCCATTGGCATTTAAACCTGAGGATTGAGTTGCTGAAGGCGATCCAACCGGTCAGTCCTAGAGGAGATCAACCCCAACTGCTCATTAGAAGTTGAAACTCAAATACTTTGGCCACCTAATGAGAAGGAAGGACTCACTGGAGAAGAGCCTGATGCTGGGAAAGATTGAGGGCAAGAGAAGAAGGGGACGACAGAATGAGGTGGCTGGATGGAGTCACTGAAGCAGGAGGCGTGAGCTGAAATGGACTCCAGAAGATGATAGAGGACAGGAAGGCCTGGAGGAACGTTGTCCATGGGGTCGCGATGGGTCGTACATGACTTCACAGCTAACAACAACAATTTCCCCCTGAATTGGTAAATGTGTGTCAGGCTTAGCCCAAGAATGGCCTAAAACAATCCAAAGCTCCATTCTTTATTGCAGTGTTTCTCAACCTTGACCATTTTAAGGCATGTGGACTTCAACTCCCAGAATTCCACAGCCAGCATTGCTGGCTGTGGAATTCTGGGAGTTGAAGTCCACTTGCCTTAAAGTGGTCAAGGTTGAGAAACACTGCTTTATTGGCTTACAAATAACAGACAGAATCTTGCCGGACTAAACCTTTGTTATTCTCACTCTAAAAGATACACTCCCGGAGATTTGAGGGAGTGGCTCCATTTCTTCCTCTTTCTCCTATCTGGTTCTGGGCCAGCCTGTCTCTTGTCTCATCCCCTTCCTCTGCGTGTGCCGGGGAAACTGCCACTCCACTGTAGCCCATCACACCAGCTCAGAAATCTGTTTTCCCAACCTTCTGGACTATTTACATTTTTGTAAGAATGTCTCTGGGAAAAGCTCCTGGGAATACGGTCATGCTCTAACAAGTTGAGAGATTAATGAGAAGAAAAGAGACGACAATATCAATTTTTCCATTTAACTTTTAAGACTGTTTTTTTTTAAATTTTGGCAAGTGGGGCTGGACAAAGGACCCCCAAGAACCGTAAGGTAGAAACCACCACCATGAATACAAGCAGGGAAGGGAGGGAGGGAGGGAGGGAGGGAGGAGAAGATAGAAAGAGAGGGGAAAGGAAGGAAAGATAGAAAGCAGAGGAAGGGAAGGAGAAAGGAAGGAAGGAAAATGGAAAAGAGAAAGAGAGAAAGAGAAGGAGGAAGGGAAGAAGGAAGGAAGGGAGGAGAAGATAGAGGGGGAAAGAAGGAAAGAGAAAGAGAAAGAGAAGGGAGGGAGGGAGGAGAAAGAAAGAGAAGGGAAAGGAAGGAAAGATAGAAAGCAGAGGAAGGGAAGGAGAAAGGAAGGAAGGAAAATGGAAAAGAAAAAGAGAAAGAGAAGGAGGAAGGGAGGAGAAGATAGAAAGAGGGGGAAAGAAGGAGAGAGAAAGAGAAGGGAGGGAGGAGGAGAAGATAGAAAGAGGGGAAAGGAAGGAAAGATAGAAAGCAGAGGAAGGGAAGGAGAAAGGAAGGAAGGAAAATGGAAAAGAGAAAGAGAGAAAGAGAAGGAGGAAGGGAAGAAGGGAGGAAGGGAGAAGATAGAAAGAGGGGGAAAGAAGGAAAGAAAGAGAAAGAAGGGAGGGAGGGAGGGAGGAGAAGATAGAAAGCGGAAAGGAAGGAAAGATAGAAGAGGGAGGGAAGGACGAAGGAAGGAAAGATAGAGAGCGAGAGAGCAAGAGAGAAAGAGAATTAGTCTCATTCTAAATTGGTTTCTGGTATGACTGTAACCAAATTTGGCTCTATGATGTTGCATTAAAATTCAGTCCAAAATAGCACAAGAAACATCAGTAGATGATGGAAGAAAAGTGCACGGAGAGGTTGATTCTGGGGAGAAAGAAAGCCTTTTAGCTTCCCCCGAGACTCCATTTGGGACTGAAAAAATTAACCCAAGAACTTTCAGTTCAGCCCTATCCAAATAATAATAGTAATAATAATGATGATGATAATAATAATAATAGTAATAATAGTAATAATCATCATCATCCAGCTGCACACTCCAGATTACCTGGAATTAATGTGGCTTTTGTGAGTGATATTAATATTTCAGAGCGTTGCCTTTTGACATGGCCAGAGATAACTCTGTAGAGCATCTCACTGGTTGTAAAACATTGAAGAAATACTTGCTAACAAAGATTTATATAGAGATAATTATAAACTGGGAACAAATTAAGAAACAAAAGTCCTTTTTCTAAAAAAAAAAAGGGGGGAGCCTTTTTGTTGCATTAAAGTTAAATCGCCGTTCGTAATTTCTTTTTATTTGGAAGAAATATTCCAGTTTTAATCTCCTTTTTCACTATTAAGGAATGATGCAAATGTCTGTGGGTTTTTATCTGGGGAGGTAAGCAAGCAAAACAATGGAAAAGCAGTGTTAAAAATTGGGACAAAATGTTCTGAATAATGTCATGCATTATTCTTTCATTTGCAACTACACAGATCCTTTGTAGATGAACACACAAAAAATATCTAGCAGGCCTAGATAACTTAATAGGAAATGTTTGTTTTGACCTATATTGCTCTCTAGCTTGGATATAGCTTATATGAATTTATTAAAAGAATCTCATTATCAGAGTTCATCAAGAAACATCAAAATGCAAACCAACATAAAGGGGAAAAAAGGAAATGGAATCACAAAACAAGTTAAAAATGACAAAAATATACATCAAACAAATATAACAAAAGTGACTTCCAATGTTTAGTGCAGAGATATTAGCAATGCAACCAGCTTTCTCTAAGTTTAAACAAGTCACCCCAATCTACAAAATATCTTAAAATATCAGTAGTTGAATACTAAAAACCCAGTATTCATAAAATGTTCTCTTAATTTCATCTAAAAAGGTAGTAAGTGGTCATATGTAAATAACTTTATATTTAAAAAGCTACCACATTTCTCTAAGTCAGATCTAATCTTCAAACCCTACAGCCAAAAGTTGATTCTTCTGTTTATCCTGCAAGAAATTAGGGGACTGGAGGCCAAAGCATATCAGGAACGGTTGCTGGAATTGGGTAGGTCTAGTTTAATGAAGAGAAGGACGAGGTGGGACATGATAGCAGTCTTCCAGTATTTCAGGGGCTGCCCCAAAGAAGAGGGAGTCAAGCTATTCTCCAAAGCGCCTGAAGGCAGGACAAGAAGCAACCGATGGAAACTAACCAAGGAGAGAAGCAACTTGGAACTAAGGAGAAACTTCCTGACGGTTAGAACAATTAACCAGTGGAACCACTTGCTTCCAGAAGTTGTGAATGTTCCAACACTGGAAGGTTTTAAGTAGAGACTGGACAGTCATTTGTCTGAAATGGTATAGGGTTTCCTGCCTGAGCAGGGGGTTGGACTAGATGGCCTCCAAGGTCTATTCTATTCTGTTCTGTTCCGTTCTGTTCCGTTCCGTTCCATTCTCTCTCCTATTCTATTCTATTCTGTTCTGTTCTGTTCTGTTCTGTTCTACTCAACATCTAACAGTGGCTTCTGAGTTGCAAAAAATTTACTTAAATTATTGTCTCTGAGCAAAGCAGTTAATTTATCAGTCAGTGTTATATCCATTTTTTTGGTGTGATTTGTTTCCTGCTCATGCAGTTCCTTTGTGGGGATGATTTGTGAATGGCTGCCCTAAATGATATCCAATTGTTCTGCAACTGAAGAAAATGTCTGCTTCGCCTCTTCAAGTTAGATGAAAGCTTAAGAAGAAAATTAAGATCAATTGTTGTGGGCAAAGGGTAGGGACACAAGCCCCGAGAGCAAGTTCTTGAACTCCATGTGTGCTCAGAGGTATCTTGGTCCTTATTTCTAAGAGGAGTCCTTGGTGCTTTCTGAGCTGGGTTGTTTTCTTGCAGACATTTCAGGGCCAAACTAGGTAATATCATCAGTGCTAGAAGGGAGTGGGGTTTGCTACTTTCCAACACTGATCATGGGAATGAATTGTCTTCAAGAAAACAACCAAGCTTGGAGAGCATAAAGGACCCCACTGTTCAACGCTGAGCTACAAATATTCTCTTCCATTGGTTATTTCTAAGTGCTCCCCTGCTCTTAATTGCCTAGTAGTTCATGGACAACGTTGATGTCTCTCTCAGGTCTTAGATCCCACTGGTGTTTTCTTTCTGTTTGACCCAGGTCTCTATCTTGCTCTCTAGATTCTATTGGGACCTCACCATGTTGCTCCTCATGGTTGGAAATCTGATCATCATCCCAGTAGGCATCACCTTCTTCAAGGATGAGAACACCACCCCATGGATTGTCTTCAACGTGGTCTCAGACACCTTCTTCCTCATTGACTTGGTCCTCAATTTCCGCACAGGGATTGTGGTGGAGGACAACACGGAGATCATCCTTGACCCCCAGAGGATTAAGATGAAGTATCTCAAAAGCTGGTTTGTGGTGGATTTTATCTCATCCATCCCAGTAGACTACATTTTCCTGATTGTGGAGACCCGCATCGATTCGGAGGTATACAAGACAGCCCGAGCTCTGCGGATTGTCCGTTTTACCAAAATCCTCAGCCTCTTGAGACTCCTGAGACTGTCTAGGCTCATACGGTATATTCATCAATGGGAAGAGGTAAGTAAAGATGAAGTAGATGCTAGAAGAGCAAAAAGGAAGGGTGTGAATGACCAGGTCTCCATTCTAAGGCAGAATATATTGAACACTGATGGGTTGACCTGAATCTATTTACACTGGTTACTCTCAAGAGAAGCTGATAGAAATGTATTCCTTTACTTCAGCTAAGTGAAATTCTGGAATTCTGGGGGCTGTAGTTCCAAACTCTTGGGCGGGCACCGGATTAGCCAAGATTGACAAGGATATTAAGTTCCTTTAGGATTGAATTTAATAATGCAATGGGAACCCATTCAGATAATTGCATGCAGGTAGTATAATATCTAGTCTTCTCTTACGTCTAGATCTGTTAAGCCAATCCTGCAATTCTGGGGCTCTCCTAGTCCTTCTGCGGCAGGAGACTCCGGGTTTCTGTCCAAGTTCTGCCCTTGAAGCCACCACTGGAAATGGCTATTCATCCACTGGTTCTGTTACTTCTCCAGCTGGATTTCAGATGAAATGGGATCTCTGCTTCTCCCCTTTTAGTTGTGTTCTTTTTCTGAGCAGCTGAGGAGAAAAATCAGTTACCAGTGGTGGATGTTTTATAGGCTCAACTCAGATGTTCAACTCTTTGGAGGAAATGTTGAAGGCAAAGGAGATAAAATTCACTGGTGAGTTTTTCATGCATCATTTTAAGGCAGAACCACCACATGTATGTCTTTAGAAAGTCTAGAAATTGGTGGTGTCAATGTGGAGTTCTTGGTGTTCTCTGAGTTTGGCTGTGTTCTTGCAGATGTTTCATTACTCAACTAGGTAACATCATCTGTTCTACAAATGTTCATTGTTCATTGCTGCAAGTGTTGCCTTCCTGTCATGCATGAGAAATCAGGAAATCCAGACAATTCAAATGAATATAGGGGCTGATTGCAAGCTTAAGCTCTCTACAGCAATCTGAACTACTAACAGTCAAAGCAAATTGATGCTAGATAAGAGTCAGTGGAATTCAAGGTGGGTGGGACTTAGATCTCTTGTGGGCATGAAGGGACTCAAGACTGATGACACATTTGATCCCTCCTTCGGGCTCAGCCTGGTCATCTCCTACACTTCCTCTCCCACACCAGAATTTCACTGCAATGAAATGTAAAGGAAACACAGGGTTTTGTTGATCCTTTGGTTTAATCTTCCTCTACATTTAGGCTGGCAGTTCTTTGATGAGAATGTATGACAAAGCACTGAGGGTGAGGTGCAATCGTGTTCCCCTTCTTCTCTCCCTACTTATCCATTTCTGTGTCCCACCATTCATCATTTGGGTCACCAGGAGCCATTAGACTTTGGATAGTTCCTCAATAAGCCGCAAAGTTCAGATTCCAGGAACAAGCATCCCAGGGAACCATAATGTAGGTTGAATGACGGATTGCTTGCAAAACATCACATTTCCTTTACATTTCCCTCAGTGGTGGGGCCAGATGTTTCTTCCTGCTCACCCCTCTCCTCCTCTCTAGAAGCTGCACTCTGGCTTTCCAGCAGAGCTAGGACAGTGCCTGATTTTTGAAAAGACTAATGGAGGGACGGGTAGTGCATAATAGGCTAAAAATCAAAGGTAAATATTTGAATAACTTCATTGCTGCAATCTGGAGCGAGGGTGAAGACAGAAAAGTAAAGTAGGTTTTACTGGGCTAGTCTTGGTAACCGCGGTTTGAATTCCATGGGGTGTTCTGTGATTAGGGAACTTGATACGGGGCAGATGGATAGCCTGGAGATAATAAAAGCGGAGTTTGGTAAGCTTCGTGGGTGGATTTAGGAAGGACCAAGAAAGGATGATGAAATAGCCTGACTACTGTGAGGTCTCTTATCAAGGACATTCAATGTGCTTGGCTCCTCATAGGACAACAGAGTGAGATTCAAAGCATTGGATTGGTGAGAACTGATAACTGGAAAGAGAACGCTTCATACCGCTTGGTTTTTCTTTCTTCTGTCTGGGCTGCTGAGCACAACAAAACAGGATGGAGAAAAGGCCCAACTTTCTTCCACGGGAACCTTTTTTTTCCATGTAGATTCAGATTCTGAACTTCAATGGCAGCGAAATCTCTTTGGTGACTTGAAAGACCAGCTTCCAGCATTGGACAGCCATTTGTCTGAAATGGTATAGGCCAAGGGTAGGCAACCTTGGCTCTTTTATGACTCGTGGACTTCAACTCCCAGAATTCCTGAGCCAGCATGGCTCAGCATGGAAACTCTCCCTTTCCCCTCAACATGGCTGGCTCAGGAATTCTGGGAGTTGAAGTCCATGAGCCATAAAAGAGCCAAGGTTGCGTACCCTTGGTATAAGCTTTCCTGCCTGAGCAGGGGGTTGGATTATATTACCTCCAAGGTCCCTTCCATCATCATCATCATCATCATCATCATCATCATCATCATCATCATCATCATCATCATCATCATCATCATCATCATCATTAGCTCTTCCCGAGTTTGCCCAGAAATTCTAACCACTTAAGAAGAAGAAGAAGGTGTCACTTTGATTTTGTGCAACCCAGGTGTGAAGTGATGATCTCTGGATGGAGCCTTCCTCCTCCTTAACAACCTTGACCGATCTCCAGTGCTGAAGTCCAGCTTTGTCCCCAGGTTGGCTGTCAAGAGGTGTGAAGGTTTAATAGATGGTATCCAGGTGGATAAAATTATTTTCCGAGCACCACTGTGAAAATAAGCACTTAAGAGACACTTGGTGGACACGTAATTATCATCCTGTTTGCCCAATTAATGAATTCAGGTTAAGCTCAGGGAGGAGCTGTGCTGCTTGTGTTCCATTCGCCCACGAAGTTGCCTTCCGGGGGATGTTTGGGCAGGAACAGCCCCCGTTTCTCACTTGATTCCCAAAAGCGGATTTCCTGAGCAGCCTCTTTTTTTTTCCCCTTCAGTAAGATGTGATTGCTTAACAACTTAAAATGTGCTCAGTTGCTTGCAGCGGTGTAAGGAAGCCATTTCAGAGGAGAGTGAGGAGTCTTTGAAAACCCACGTAGATAAATCTCTGAAATTTCTCTGTTGTGGAGTAGAAGAAGAGGGAAGCCTTGGTAAGACCACGTGTGGAAGATTGCATTCAGTTTTGGTCGCCATGATATTAAAAAAAGGACGTTGAGGTTCTAGAAAGAGGGCAGAGAAGAGCAAGAAGGATGATCGGGGGACTGGAAGCTAAAACATACGAAGAATGGATGCAGGAATTGGGGGTGTCTAGTTTAATGAAGAGAAGGACAAGGGGAAACATGATAGCAGGGTTCCAATATCTCAGGGGCTGCCCCAAAGAAGAGGGAGTCAAGCTATTCTCCAAAGCCCCTGAAGACAGGGCAAGAAGCAACGGATGGAAACTAAGCAAGGAGAGAAGCAACCTGGAACTAAGGAGAAACTTCCTGACAGTGAGAACAATTAACCAATGGAACAACCTGCCTCTAGAAACGATGAATGCTCCAACACTGGAAGTTTTTAAGAAGAGACTGGACAGCCATTTATCTGAAATGGTAGAGGGTCTCCTGCCTGAGCAGGGGGTTGGACTAGATGACCTCCAAGGTCCCTTCCAACTCTGTTATTCAGTTATTCTGTGGGAAGCATTTTTAAATATTCAGTTTAACATTCAGAAATAGTACTGTAGCTTAAGGGCATTTCCTTGTCAAAAGGATAACAAAAACAACAACAACAGCTCCCTTTTCAGCAAGCATGCTACAGGTCATGTCAACTTATGACCATTCATTTAGCAACGGTTCAAAGTTACAACAGCACTGAAGGAAGCAACTCATGATCAGCCCTCTCACGCACAACCATCGCAGCATCCCCACAGTTACATGACCGAGATTTAAGCCTGTGCATTTACAGTAGTCGCCGGATCACCATTTGCAACCTTCCCGACATGCAAAATCCATCGGGAACCCTGTGATTCGCTTAACGACCATGTGATTCCCTTAACGACGGTGGCAAAAAAGAGATGGTGAAATCAGGTTTAATCGCACGAGTCCTTGCTTAACGACCGCAGCCCTTACTGATGAATTTTCCAGCCCCTATTGTGGTCATCACTATTGAAATGAAGCCATGAGCAACTGGGAGGGGGGGGTGTTAAGGAATACCAAAAATGTGGGCTCCAATTGGGCACCAGAAGCTGCATGTGACCACACACCTATACCTCAGGTGGCCTGATGCCTTGCAGTTTGCTCCGATGGGAGAGGCTGGAAGTCTCACTCCTCCATCCAGCCTTGTCTGCAGCTTGTCTGATGGGTTTTCTTTTGGGAAATCTGAATTGTACGTTCCCCTCGAGAGGCAGGGACCAGGTGCCAGATCCCATCTTGCAGTCAATTAGCTGCTTTCCTGTTTCATTTCCAGCCTTCATTTTCAGCTCAGCAAGAAACCCTGCTTGGTTTTCGGAGAGAAATCACTAACAACCCCATTCCCTGGAGTTTTTTCTTTTAACAGTTTCTTAGCAGTCGATCTGGGCCTGCAAGAGCCGACGTGTCATTTTGCTTCCAAACAAAAAGTCCAGGTGTTCTTATATTAGACAGGAGTAGATCCCACTCGTCAGGCTGTTGTTTTCTCATTCTGTCCTGCAGTTCCAGTGAAATGCAGCGTTCAGCTAGGAGAGAGGCCTAGTGCATGCGCCTTTGGCGGAAAATGTATTTGTAGTTTCCTGTCTCTTCTACTGTCACAGACAATCACGCACACGCTGGTGAAACACGGCAAAAAGGCAATCTCGGTGGGACCGGAGCTGTGATCGTAGCAAGATTTTGTCTGCGTTGTATCTAAATGATACTCCTGTCTGCTCCTGTGTGGAGTGCAACACTATCAACAGGGTTCCTAATCCAAATTTTATCACAAGGACGCAGAAGTGTAGAGTTGGCAGGGATCACAGGGTGATCTAGTCCAACCCTCTGAAATCTGCAGGAAAAAAAAACCACTGAACAATTCATGAGCAGCAGCTGTCCAGCCTTTTGTCCAAAGAACCCACCATCTCCATACATATGTAGACCAGGGTTGGGCAGCTCTGGCCCCTTTAAGACTTGTGGACTACGATTCCCAGAGTTCCCTGAGTCAGGAATTCTGGGAATTCTGGCAGTTGAAGTCCGCAGGTCATAAAGGGCCCATAGATGCCCACGCTGGATAGTCGATTGCTCCACGGTTGATGGATCTTATTGTTTACCTATTTTTTCTTTAGACCTTCCTCTTCTCTGCTTTAGATTGTGACCATCCATAGTCTGAGTTAAGAGTAGCAAAGAGGAGCCTACATTTTCATGGATGGCTCTTCTCCACTTTTATTTATTATTTATTGATTAGATTTATATGCCGCCCGTCGCTTTGATAAGACAATTCTGGGTGTGAAGTCCCAGGAGTGCAGTGTCAGATGAATGCAGAGTTCGCACTCACACAAAGGCCAGCGGCTGGTCTCCTGTCTTCAATGGCCGGAGTCGGACTTTGGCAAGCGGGCAGGGCCGGATCCTCCCACACTGCGGAGTCAGAGGAGATGGCTCATCTGGGGCGCCCTCGATGGCGCCCGGCTGCATCAGCATGCCGGACAAAGTGACAAAGCATTGCGTTGTGCCTTGTGCGGAGAGAAAATCCCTTGAAGAGAGAAGCCAGTGGGCTGAGAAAGCTGTTTATTCTTCAGCCCCCCCCCCACATCCCAGTGCTTTGGGGGAGGGGAGGGAGGGCTGGGGAACAGCTGCCCTCAGGAACACAGCTGGCCTAGAGATGATGCCTAGCCAAGCTTTTCGCCTCCCTGGGAGCAAGAGGCATGGCTGGGAAGAACCAGCACCAGGACTTACTTTCTTTCTTTCTTTCTTTCTTTCTTTCTTTCTTTCTTTCTTTCTTTCTTTCTTTCTTTCTTTCTTTCTTTCTTTCTTTCTTTCTTTCTCTCTCTCTCTCTCTCTCTTTCTCTCTTTTTCTTTCTTTTTCTCTTTCTCTTTCTTTCTTTCTTTCTCTTTTTCTTTCTTTCTTTCTTTCTTTCTTTCTTTTTCTTTCTCTTTTTCTTTCTCTCTTTCTTTTTCTCTTTTCTTTTTCTTTTTCTTTTTTTTCTTTCTTTCTCTTCTTTTTCTCTTTCTTTCTTTCTTTCTTTCTCTTTCTCTTTTTCTCTCTTTTCTTTTTTCTTCTTCTTTCTCTTTCTCTTTCTCTTTCTCTTTCTTTCTTTCTCTCTCTCTTTTTCTCTTTTTCTCTCTTTTCTTTTTTCTTCTTCTTTCTCTTTTTCTTTCTCTTTCCTTCTTTCTCTTTTTCTTTCTTTCTCTTTTCTCTTTTCTTTTTTCTTTTTCTTTTTCTTTCTTTCTTTCTCTTTCTCTTTTTTCTTTCTCTTTCTCTTTCTCTCTCTTTCTCTTTTTCTCTCTTTTCTTTTTTCTTCTTTCTCTTTTCCTTTTTCTCTCTTTTTCTTTCTCTTTTTCTTTCTTTCTCTTTTTCTTTCTTTCTCTTTCTCTTTTCTTTTTTCTTTTTCTTTCTTTCTTTCTTTCTTTCCTTTTTCTCTCTTTTCTTTACTTCCTCCTTCCATTCACTCGTTCATTTGGCTTGTTTGTCACCCGTCATGCCTGGAGGCAAAAAGCAGACTGAATTTTTACCCCAAGTTATTGAATCTCTACCTCAGGATGTTTTGCTAGGGATCATAAAAGATAAAATATAACAGACATATAGTCGAGGCTGGAAGTGAGGAGTAAAGAATATTTACCAAACCAGACGTTTACAAAGATTAATACCTAGTGTTATATGTTGTGTTCTATGATGATTGATTATTAGTATGATCTTATGTTTAATGTTTAACTACTACCTCAGGACCTATTGTTAGGGATCATAGAGAATAAAAAATGTAACAGGTGTATAATAGAGGATTGAAGTGAGGAGTGAAAAATGTTTACCAAACCAGACGTTTACAAAGGACAATATGTAGTGTTGTATATCAGATGCTATGATGTTTGATGCATACAAAGATTTTATGTTCAATGCTGATTGTTTTAATAAAGGAATTTATAATTAAAAAAAAAAGCCAATAAACCAGGGGTTCCCAACCGGAGGTACGAGACAATATTCCAGGGGGTGGGAAAACTTGGGTTTTCAAAATGACAGTGTATATGCATAATTTGTTGCTGTCATTTTGGACTTTTGCAAGGGGTGTGAGAATATACCGGAAGCGTTCTAGGGGTGTGGGGTATGGAAAAGGTCCGGAGCTGCTGCAATAAGCCCTTGAAGCAATAAGCACTGGTGAGCCTTACATTCATCGAGGTGCAGGTGACCATGGCTTGAGCTGAACCAGCCAGACCTGCCCCCCCTCCCAAATTCTTTGCCACCAGGAACCAGTATGCTCAGAGTAGCAGGGAGGGTCCCTACCTGAGCAGAGAGGGAGGGCTCCTTTCTGGAACAAAGCACTAAAAAAGCCATGGGAGAATCTAAATTTCTTTGCAAGCTGCTATTCTGAGCACACACGTTGTCGGTCTGATCTCCTGGCACTCCGAATGGAATTAATCACTCAGTGTGGGCGGGCTTTGCCCAAACACTGGCTGATTTCATGTTTATTCAGCCAGGAATATTGACAGATTATTAGCATATTTGTAGATACCTGGAAATTTCCAGAAGGAGGGGAAGGAAGGAGGAGGAGGGGGGAAGGAGGAGGAGGAGGAAGAGGGGATGGGGAGGAGGAGAAGGAGAAGAAGAATGCTTTTTTAGTTTTTGCTTTCCTTCTCTTTCATCTGTCATAGTTTTTGAAAGCAGAGGATCAGGATGGCCACAGGACATGGTTCAAAAAAATAAAAATAAAAATAATGACTGTAATGGTGTGGTCCAGGTCCACCTGTCTCCACATCTGTCTGTCTGTCTCTCTGCCCCCTCTCTCTCTTGTGTGTGTGTGTGTGTGTGTGTTACCCATACAATACACATTAAAAACAAGCACATCTTCCATCGTATCAACCAAAATTGAATCAAAAACATTGATAATAACCTAGTGTCAAGCACAAAAGACTTCTCTGCGAGAAATATTTAGGAGAACATTTGGGGAACATGGGTCCAGGAGATCTTGAAGAATTAAGCAGTAACAGATCAATGAGTCCTGATGGCATTCACTCAGGACCCCTTAAAAATCTGAAATTTGCCTAGCAAAATAATTTGATACTCAAGTATTTGGATGGATGGATGGATGGATGGATGGATGGATGGATGGAGGGAGGGAGGGAGGGAGGGAGGGAGGGAGGGAGGGAGAGAAGGAAGGAGGGAGGGAGGGAAGGAAGGAAGGAGGGAAGGAAGGAAGGAAGGAAGGAAGGAAGGAAGGAAGGAAGGAAGGAAGGAAGGAAGGAAGGAAGGGATGCTTGCTGAAGAAAATTGGCATGGATTCTGCAAAGGTAGATCCTATCTCACTTTTAGTTCTGTCAGGCTTCTTGAGTGTCAATAAGCTTGGGGAGAGAGGTAACACTGTTGACATTATACTCTGATTTTCAGAAAGCCTTTAAGGATTTTCCTTATGAAAGACTCTTGAGTAAACTTCAACATGTATCTCCTTTAGATGGCCAGCTTCTCCTCTTAATAGTTGCACGTCTGCCTCAGTTACCCTTAAGCATACCTTGCAAGATTCCTCCCTGCAAATTGCCCTATGAATATTGGACTCTAAAATGGAACTTCTAAATAAATTAATCAGCTCTGCAACGCACCTAAATGCATTTTAAGTACACTCCGTGTAAACCAGTGCACCACGGACCAGGAAGTACATTTAGAAATCCTCTTTATCTTTGTATGCTTACATTTCCAAGTTGGTTCCCACCCCCCTCCTCCAAAATCTGAAACTGAAAATTGCGTCAGTGGAAACTGGATGATTTGTGTCTTCAGAATGGGGAAGCATAAAAGTGAGATAATATATATGTACATATAAATAAAAAAAACTAAAAGAAAGCTAACAGCCGAGAAGAATAGAGAGTTGGAATATAGAGAGAAATAGCAGATTTGTGCAAAAAGATTAGAAACAAATACACACACACACACACACACACACACACACACACACACACACCAAAAAAAAGACTTCTGACTTTTTTTACGGCAGATAAAAATAAAAGCTGAGCTCAGCCTTTGCTATACAATTGCAATAAACTCCCTTTTCATGATCCTGTAATCCCTTAATTTGGGATAGTATCGGGGTGACTGGATAGAGCTGAGCATTTACTGGCTGGAGGCCCTTCCTGAAGCCACACAGAGTTCACAGCATTTTTTTTTTCCATTGAGTCCTGGGAGAGAGTTCAATCCTTAGGATTGAACTCTCAGCCTTCCAAGTGGAAGGTGAGCATCTTTCACCTCTACGCCACCATGCCCCTCAATACAATTGCAGTGGACCCTCCATTTTGATCACTCTATAAATATTGCTAGCATTTGAAAGCAAGGTCTTGATTTAAGAGACCAAAATATCCTACAGCCGATTCCTAGTAAAGAGTTGGGCTTGTGTGTCTTCAGCTTCCAAAAATTTAGGACTCTCCACATTTGGAGATTTGTAGAAACCTCATTACCACATCTGTTCCAGGATTCAGCCTCTCTGTGGTTACCCTTGAAAAGGCAGCAGTGTTCACTTAGTGCCCGGTGAACTTAGTCCTTGAAGTGTCAGGAATTCAAAGACCTTTCCAGCCATTTATAGCTTCTCCACCTTGGGGGTGAAAGGTCCAGTGGAAACCTCAAGAACAAGCTGCTCTAAAAGGAAGCATATCATCAAATGCTTTTCTCCTATCTTCCATCTCAAGACATTATCATGCTTGGAGATGAGACTCATCTGGGCTGTCAGCAGCTTCCTTTCTTATCTCCGGCCAATGCAGGGCCCCTTTTAGCTTGGAGTTGACCAAAGGCCCTTCATCCTTTCTCAAGCACAAAGCAGCACAAGAACCGTCGCCCGCTTTTCAGCCAGCTTGTGGGTTGGCAGCAAATCTACTTGGACAGAGGTCCTTTCCTTGCAAACTCTCAAAGAGAAAAAGATGTAGCCAAAACCACAGAGGGGGGGGGGGATAGGAATTTTCAGGCTGCTCTGAATTCTTTCTAGCCGTGGGTACCTAGCAGGTGACTGTCCAGATGTTGCTAACGGGCAATTCTCATCATCTCATTTTATATCTCATAATATAAAAAAAGATGTTGAGACTCTAGAAAGAGTGCAGAGAAGAGCAACAAAGATGATCAGGGGACTGGAGGCTACAACATATGAGGAACGGTTGCTGGAATTGGGTATGTCTAGTTTAATGAAGAGAAGGACGAGGGGGGACAGGATAGCAGTGTTCCAGTATCTCAGGGGATGCCACAAAGAAGATGGAGTCAAGCTATTCTCCAAAGCACCTGAAGGCAGGACAAAAAGCAACAGATGGAAACTGACCAAGGAGAGAAGCAACCTAGAACTAAGGAGAAACTTCCTGACAGTAAAGAGCAATTAACCAGTGGAACAACCTGCCTCCAGAAGCTGTGAATGCTCCAACACTGGAGGTTTTTAAGAAGAGACTGGACAGCCCTTTGTCTGAAATGGTATAGGGTCTCCTGCCTGAGCAGGGGGTTGGACTAGATGACCTCCAAGGTCCCTTCCAGCTCTTATTCTATTAATGTCAGCAGGGCTGAAAACAAAAAGAAGAGACAGCTATGTTAGATCCCCATAAATGGGCAATAAATCAGGTGGGACCTCTTTTGGGGCTTGTGTGGATTCTGCACCCTAATCTTTTAGACACCTCTGAGACAAAGGTAGCATTCACCTCTCAGCTACTGCAATCTTTTAAGGTCCTCTCTCTTTCCTTAATAATAGTAATAGTAATAGTAATAGTAATAGTAATAGTAATAGTAATAGTAATAGTAATAGTAATAGTAATAGTAATAGTAATAATTATTATTATTATTATTACTATTATTATTATTATTCTCCTTCTTATAAGCTATTTTGGGTAGTGAGAGCCAGGGTGGATAGTGGTGAAAGCACCTGGCTAGACACTGGGAGACAGTGAGTTCTAGTTCCGCCTGGTGAACAACGACAGCTGGGTGACCTTGGGCCACTCCTCCTTTCTCAGCCCTAGGAAGAAGAAGACCAGGTCAAATCACTTCCAAAATTTTGCCAAGGAAACGCAAAGGCACACAAATACACACAGCTGTTTTTACTGCCCATTTAGCTAAATTTCTAGGTCAGTGATGGCGAACCTTTTGGAGACCGAGTGCCCAAACTGCAACCCAAAATCCACTTATGCATCATCGAGTGCCGGGTGGGTGTGGCCCATTGGGTGGGCGTGGCCCATTGGGTGGGTGTGGCCCATTGGGTGGGCGTGGCTGCAGTGGTAACGGCAGACTGGGTGGGACTAAAAAGTTCAATCAATCAATTCCAACTTTGCAAGATCTTTTTTTCCCCTGCGAGAAGTTGAAATTGACTGATTGATTGAACCTTTTTTTTTTTGTCCTATCGCGAAAAGGTTTTATAAAACCCAGCTGAAGGCCGAGGACTGGGGCGACGGCGCACGTGCCCACAGAGAGGGCTCTGAGTGCCGCCTCTGGCACCCGTGCCATAGGTTCGCCACCACTGGGCTAGACTTATTTTTCAGCTGAGTACCCACCCTATGCTAAGCTCCGGTTACAAACGCACAGAGTTGCTGTTTTCATACCATTGTGTAAAAACCATTTTACAGCTTAATAAGGATCATCTGGTTCACACATCTGGCAAAGACAAATGCAACATATGGAATCATAAATTAGCCCACTTTTTTATATCCAACTCTAGAGTGATGTTGAATCATGATCAAAACTTTGGAATTAGATTGTCTGTCAGGAATTATGGTTGCATTGTGAATGGAGGATGGTGAAAAAAAATAACATTGAGCAATTGAAAAAGGATGATTATTCCAGGTGTTAAATATTAGAAATGTATAAGTTACCTGTCTTACAATCATATTCATTAATTGAAGGATGAAGTATTATTTTCTTCTTTGGCAGAGAGATTATATTGTACAATAACATTTTGTATCTGATTATACTATAGTACGACATGGCACTTATTACTAAATCAGTGCCTATCTGCACTGCAATATATAAGGAGATTTTTTTTCTGGTTTGTCCATTTTTACCTTCTCTTCTTTTTTTTTCTGGTTCTTATGATTTTTTTTAAAAGTGCAGGTTTAGAACACAGACCATACAATAATTGGAAGGGACCTTGGAGATCTTCTAGTCCAGCAGTTCTCAACCTGTGGGTCGCGACCCCATTTGGGGTCGAACGACCATTTCACGGGGTTCGCCAAACAACGCAGTTCGCCATTTTATCTCCCTTTCCCCTCAGCCGGTGCAGGGGGCAGCACCGCGCATGCGCAGGGTAGCGCGATGCATGCGCGATGCGGGCCACCGCGCCGTGCATGCGTGATGCGGGACGCCGCGCACGCATGTGTGATGCGGGATGCCGCACGCGTGCCGCGCATGTGCGATGCGGGCTGTCACGCCACGCATGCACGGCGCAGGTCGGGGTCATGGCCTGAAAAAGGTTGAGAACCGCTGTTCTAGTCCAACCCCCTGCTTGAGTTTGTTTAGTTAACTTTTTTTTAGTTTGTTTAGTTTAACTTTGTCTCTTTTTTTCTAAAATAAAGATTCATTTGTTCAAAAGAAGTGATTTGCTTGATAAAACATACATATATGCACACACAAAAACCTTAAGGGGATATATTTGTATCGGGGCAGGCTCTGTCATTAAAGAGAGCCTCAATTGGTGATATCATAAATTAGTCGCAAAGAATACTTTTTTTTTCCTTCAGAAAAGGTAGGAGCTCCTTTAAGTCACGGCAGCCTCTTCCTGTGCTTTTCTTGACTGCAATACAAACAATGGCTCGCTGTTGCTGTCTTCTACACAAGAGGTCCCCAACCTTTTGGGGACTGGTTCCGTGGAGAGAGATTTTTCCGCAGACCGGAGGGTGCGTGGTTTTGTGTGCTGCCTTCATCCTGTGGATGGGGCTTTCCTTGTTTGTGCGGACTGGTTGCTGGCATGCTGCGGCCCGGTACTGGTTCACGGACGGGGGTTGGGGACCCCTATTCTAGACTGGTTCTTCCGTTTTTTTCATTTTGCTTATTGTTCTGGACGTTCTTCATGGTCTTCCTTCTAAGCGCATACCAAGTTGGACCCTACTTAGCATCTCCAAGATCAGCCGAGACTGGTTAGCTACTGCCATCTACTGTGTTACTCTGTTAGTTATTTCGTCCTTGTAATTTTACTTCCAGGCCTGGAGAGAAATGTCTTTTGATTTTTGTCATTGTCGTGGTTTATCTCACATGCCGAACTAACCGTAGCTGATCTTGGCTGCCACTTTGATGTAGAAAGGCAGGCAGGAGTGTTAGCTGCTCCTGTTCTTGAATATATACAGATACAGATACAGACACACACACAAACACACACACACACATGCAAAGCCCAACTTTTCATTCAAATTTAATCTGACTCTTGGGGCAGGGGAGGATTTGGGTAATGTTGTTTTTCCTAGGGCAATGTGGACTCTATTGAGAATTGCCAAGACCGTTTCCAATGGCTTTTGTGAGTTGCTTAATGTCTAAAGCAGCGGTTCTCAACCTTTTTCAGGCTGCGACCCCGACCTGCGCCGCGCATGCGAGGCGCGACGGCCCGCATCGTGCATGCACGGTGCTACCCCGCGCATGTGCGGTGCTGCCCCCTGCGCCGGCCGAGGGGAAAAGGGGGAAAAATGGCGGACTGCGTTGTTTGGCGACCCCCATGAAATGGTTGTTCGACCCCAAATGGGGTCGCGACCCACAGGTTGAGAACCGCTGGTCTAAAGGGAAGTTAATCTCCTCCCTTTTGCCACTGCCTCAACTGACATTTGCAGAGCTTTGAAGGAACAGTTTTACCTTGTGGATAAAATAAGTCACTTCTACTATAGATAGATTTGGCTTCAATGTCCACGTAAATAAGTCAGCTACGTTTCCAATATGTCCACACTCTGCCAGATCAACGTCTTCTCCAAGAGCAGGAGATCTCTCCCAGAAGAGTCCTGCTAGTTCTCAGAGTTGGCAATGTGGAAGCCCAGCTGTCTCATCAATAGATCCCTGGGGTCAAAGAGGTCATTTGCACCAAGGCTAGGCTTTTAAAACTATCCTCTCTTGGCATGCCTTAAGCATCATGAGATACTGACTGTGCATTTTTGTTTAGAAGAGAACTGTAGACTGGAGGGGCTTGTTCTCGAAGCAGAGCTGCTACTTCAGAAGAAGGTGGGGTGGTTAGAGAATTGAACTGGATTTGGAGCAGGGGTCTTCAAACTTGGCCCTTTTATGACTTGTGGACTTCAACTCCCAGAATTCCTCAGCAAGGCACGTGTGCCTGGCTGAGGAATTCTGGGAGTTGAAGTCCACAAGTCATAAAAGGGCCAAGTTTGAAGACCCTTGATCTGGAGTATTTAGATTTTCCCATGGAGTCAGGAAACTCCATGGGTGAGGTCAAGCCAATAATGTTCTGGCCTACTGGCTGGTTAGGTGGTCTAGTTTGAGAAGTCTGTCATCCCAAGAAGATAACAAGTCAACATTTCCATATTTTTGGCAGTGAACTTTTCACCCTCCCCTTTTAGAAAAAAATTTTTCCAGGACTTTTTGAGAACTTCTGCGAATCACACATGTCTTTGGTCCCATGAATCTATCATGATTAGGAGGTATTCTTAAAAACGATTGCATCTCTAGGCCTTACTGGTGAATCCTCTTCTTCTAGATCTTCCATATGACCTATGACCTGGCCAGTGCCGTGGTACGGATCGGCAACTTGATCGGCATGATGCTGTTGCTGTGCCATTGGGATGGCTGTCTCCAGTTCCTGGTGCCCATGCTCCAAGAATTTCCGGGGGACTGTTGGGTGTCGCTGAACCGCATGGTGGTGAGTTGCTGAAAGCCTGCACGGACCTGCTTGGCACTGGTGAACCACCTCTAGTACAGCAAATAGAGCTGAGGTGTCCCCCAATTTCCATCTAAGAAGCCCACTGTTTGATGATCAAACATTTCCTTCCAACCTTACATCTAGGTTCTCTGTTTTTATCCGTTTTCCTTGCAGGCCAATCAAAATATGGGGAAGGTTGACAATCATGGGAAGCTGATGATCGAAAAATCATGTCCTCTTGCAATCACAAAATTGTCTTCTTCCAGATCATTGCTACAATGGGGCCAGCTTGTTCTCAGCTGGTTTGAGAATGGTTTCCAATTTTTTTTTTCCTACGTGATACTTCTCAGCTATTATATTTTCTTTCCGTTGTTCGGGGGCTGCCCTAACTGCCCATAGATCCCAATCTGGAAAAGGCCCATGGAAAGATGTGCTAAAGACAGCTTTATTTGGGATTTTGCAGAAATGGGAGGGGGGCGGAGTCTCTAGATCCAACAGAGAGAGGACTATACAAAAAGAAGCAGGATTTTTTTCATCCATTCCATGGCTCCCTTATTTATTTATTCAATCATTCATTCATTTATTTATTAAATTTTTGTGTCATTCATCTCACCTATAAGGTGACTCTGGATGGCTTACCAATGATAAAACAAGCCAAAAAGTGAATAAATTAAAATATCAAAGCGTTAAAATTACTTAAGATTATGATGATAAAACTATACCGAAAAGATTTGCTTGTTTGTTTATTTATCAAATGTGTACACCCATCTCACCAAAAGGCGACTCTGCGGTGGCTTACGGACGTTGAATAAAACGCAGCATAAAATATTAAAACAATAAATAAGGGAGCTTAAATTCAAAACAAATGAAATTAAATTAAAACCTAAGCAGGACAGAAAAGGAGGGAGCAAATTGTGCCTGGAAAGGAGGTGTGTTTGTGTGTGTGTGTGTGTGTGTGTGTGTGTGTGTGTTTTCTCTGTTCCATCAGCCACCTCCTTATCCTCCAATGAGTGCAAAATACAGGACATTCCACCTATTTGAATTTGCTCACCATTCTTTGCCAGATAATTCCAAATCCCAGTTCTTTTTTCGTCCATTCCGATAAGAATTATTAAAGGGAAAATGCCAGACACCAACTTCACACAGATGGAGTATGAACAAGAATATAAGGAATCTAAGGTATGGATTACCAAGGCACGTAGGTAAAAGATTGGATGAAACAGGTCCAGGTAATCAAAGTGCCCCTGGGAACTGATTCACACACGTGCACGCACACCCCAGCAAGAAAAGTCAATCTAAATTTATAACCTCTAAAAAAAGGTGGGGGGAGTAAATCTAGATTAGGGCATGATCACAGCCTAAAAATACTTCCACATTTGTTTAACCGGAGGAAAATGACTTCCTGAATGGCAGGCTTTATGGTTTTATGAGAGGAACATGAAGAAACATTTTAAGGAAATATTATTATGACCATCATATCCTCCTGTAGTATGTCAAAGATGTGTAGATGTCGCTGCAGGGCACCTGCAGTCAGGAAATGATCTTAGCCCCATTTAGAAATTGATTGATTGATGGATGGATGGATGGATGGTTTAATGAATGGATGGATTAATGAATATCAATGTATCAGGAGAGAGTATAAATAAATTATTTCCTTCCCTCCCACCTTATCTTCAAAGTCCTTCATATTTTGTGAATGAATCCTTCAGGTAGAATCCATACATCAGGGGCTGGGAAGCTATGAAATTCAAAGGCTGTAGTACTACAGTTCCCAGCAACTGCAGCCCTCATGGGGAATGGATTACAGATCCTCATGTAATAGTTTATTGAACCATTTGGGGAAGGAAGGAAGGAAGGAAGGAAGGAAGGAAGGAAGGAAGGAAGGAAGGAAGGAAGGAAGGAAGGAAGGAAGGAAGGAAGGAAGGACTTGTTGAATTGGTTGGCAACTGCTGTATGTGCTTGAGGTGGGGTCCCAAAGCCTGGTCTGGTTGGGTCTCCTCTGCTCAAGTCAGGCTAAGAAGCAGAATTGAGGTGGACCCAGAAGCAGCTCCCTGCTTTGAGGTTCTGGACCCAAATCGATCGGATGAGAAGAGACAGAGCCAGGGGTTGGAGTCAAGAGAGGAATCAGTCTGGAATCATTACTTGTCCATAAGCAAGCCACGTCTGGGCAAGTCCAGCCCTCCCCTCCCCACATTTATTCCATTAATGGTTACAGATTTAGCAGTTCCAGGCTGAATGTTATTCATTCAGTTCAGTAAAATTAGTTTCGAGTTTCAGAACATCAGTGTTGGTTGTTCTCTTGACTTGGCCCCTTTTGGGGGGAGCGCAGCTTCCGAGCACACAAGCTACTCTGGATTCCGAGAACATTTTCTACCTGACTTTTCAAGGACATTCAGAAATGTGGACTGGAAGGAGGAATTCAGAAAAAGATTGGCAAACAAGGCAGTTCGGGCTTTCTCACTTAGCTAAACACTGGATTTTGGATCACACCAAAGTCCACACAGTAGCTAAAAGTGACATTTGTCTTTTCAGGATAGCATCCTGAAGGTCAGAAATGGGAACTCCAGACAGCTTACAGAAATAAAATCCCAAATAAAAAAAAACCAATAAATCATCACACACACAACACACACACACCAGTGACAGCAATTAGACAAATCACTTGATGTGCTCCATATCACCCTGGGGTTCCCAGGCCTGCTGGCAAATCCATGTCTTTAGGGCAATGGTGGCGAACCTATGGCACAGGTGCCAGAGGCGGCACTCAGAGCCCTCCCTGTGGGCACGCGCGCCGTCGCCCCAGTCCTAGGCCTTCAGCTGGGTTTTATAAAACCTTTTCACTTTAGGCCTCCGCCGCCATGTGCAAAAAAAAAAAAAAAAGATTCAATCAATCAGTCAATTTCAACTTCTCGCGGGGGAAAAAAAAGATCTTGCAAAGTTGCAATTGATTGATTGAACTTTTTAGTCCCACCCAGTCTGCCGTTACCACCGGAGCCATGCCCACCCAATGGGCCACACCCACTCAATGAGCCACACACAGCCCTGCACTCGACGATGCATAAGTGGGTTCTGGGTTGCAGTTTGGGCACTCGGTCTCTAAAAGGTTTGCCATCACTGCTTTAGGGCCTTTCAAAAGAGTATCTTTTTTTATTATCTCTGCAGGGATGATGTTCCACTGGGAGGAAGGTCCTTCTTCTTGGTCCCACTAGATCAGGGATCTCCAACCTTGGCAACTTCAAGACTTATGGACTTCAACTCCCAGAATTCTGGGAGTTGAAGTCCACAAGTCTTAAAGCTGCACTAGATGGATCTTCTTAATGATCTGTAACTTACTCTGCCTTATCCAACAATTATCATTGTTTTGTCCTACGTGTGCCTCCTTCTGTGTACCTACAGTCTGCCAGCTTGCAACTTCCTTTGCCCTCGTTCCATGCGGATTGCATTTCCTTCATACGGGTGCGCATGAGGCAGTGTGTACATAGACAAGGGGGCCACCCTATCTCCACTCTCCAAAATGAAGAGCAGATTCTTCCCCCTCTCACCTCCCCCTGAAGTAGTTGCATGGGCACGGAGCCAAAATAACATTTGCCACCTCCGCTGGAGAAGCAGCAGTACAGATGTGTCATCATGCCGCAGGAACAATTTGTTTATTAAAAGAGGGATCTATTTTTGAAGTGCCATCAGCTCCACACAACTCCCCATGTGGATGCTGCAACAGGACGGGTAGCAGAACACAGGCTTTTGCAAACGGGTAATACCGGGTAGTTGTAGGGAGTTAAAGCCCTGGGATTGATGTTTCTTTTCAGCCTTGAGGTTTCCTGGAAGATCTAGAGGCTGGTTCCTGCTTTGCAAATTTGTTAAGCCGCTAGAAGAATAAGAAGAAGGAACATGCATTATCTGGAGCTCAAAGAAGGAAGGGGAACCTAAAAATAGAAGCTCAAAAAGTAGAAATAAAATGCGGAATAATTGATCCGCACAAGGGCAGAACCAGTCCGATGAACACTCTCTCAGTTGCCTCTAAGCCATCTAAGCATCTATGGCAGAGGTCCCCAACCCTTTGGGCACCAGGGACCGGTTCTGTGGAGAAAGGCTTATCCACGGACTGGAGAGTGCATGGTTTTGTGTGCTGCCTGCATCCTTCAAATGGGGCCCAATACTGGTCCATGGACTGGGGTTTGGGGACCCCTGATCTACAGCATTCAGCTCAGAGGGCATATAGATGAATTTTTGGATGTGTTGAAGGCTTTGGAAATGAAGGTCTGTCATGGGTTTCTTTCTAATAGTTTTATAAGATGTCTCCTTAGATCAGAGGTCCCCAACCTTTGGGGCACTATGGATCGGTGCCATGGAAAAAGGTTTTTCCACAGACCAGAGGGGGTTTGGTTTTGAATACTGCCTGCATCCCAAGGATGGAGTTTTGCTAGTCCAGGGACCGGGGGTTGGGGACCCCTTCCTTAGATGCTAACACGTATTTCTTCTCTGGATTCAGATGGCTTAAATGATCCTCAATTTAGATAATGCGTACATTTAAATTGACTTGAAGTTATTTTAGTGGTGGCAGACAAGGTGCCTTGGATCATGCTGAGATTACATGTTGTTTCATGTCTGTCTATTAGGACATCTTCGTGTTTGCTAAGACTACATTCAAAAGCCTCCTGTATTTGTATCATCTAAAACAGTCTTTCTCAACTTCAATAATAAGATGTGTGGACTTCAAGTCCCAGAATTCTTGTGCGTGGAGTTGACGTCCATACAATTTAAGGTTATCAAGGTTGAGATAGATTGATCGAAATACAGATACTTAATGTAGGAAAAAATGCAAGGCCAAAGAGGGACTTTTCAGGAAGATCAGCCCAGGTTCCAAGAGGACCTTCACCGATCTAGGACCATATTCCAAGCAGCACAATAGCTTCCTCCCCACATTTCAGACTAGTGGTATACAGGGGAGTGGAAGTCTCTCCTTCCCCCCCCCCATTAAAAAAAAGGCAATGACAAAACTTTGATTGTACTGTTGTAAGTGCCATCGTGCCTTTTTGGACACCCCCCATGGACACCACTGCTCCAGACGGATGCTTGTCAAGTGCATCTTGAGAACTTAGAAAGAGAACTGGTTACAATTTGCCTGTTCTGACTTGAGGTTCTCACCAACCACCCGTGATGCATTCATGCGTGGAACTAGCAAAGTGTGGCAAGCCTGGTGGACATTTGACCCTCGCTGACCCTTCAGAGTTGATGGGAGTGGTGGTGGAGCATCAAGTGCAGGGAAAGTAGTCCAACCTCATCCAAGTGTGTCCATCTCATTTTGTGTAACTCTCGTCTGTCTGTCTCTTCAGAATGATTCCTGGGGAAAGCAATACTCCTATGCGCTGTTCAAGGCTATGAGTCACATGCTGTGTATCGGCTATGGACAGCAAGCCCCAGTGGGCATGTCTGACGTGTGGCTCACAATGTTAAGCATGATCGTTGGTGCCACCTGCTATGCCATGTTCATCGGCCACGCCACAGCCCTTATCCAGTCTCTGGATTCCTCACGACGACAGTATCAGGAGAAGGTAAGTGGCTTCTTAGGAGCTTTCGTGATGAGGTTCAGCAGCTGGATGACTCTGGGATCCAGGTGCTGCTGAGATGTGGTCTAGGGAGTGGATCCTTCTCATCAGTTGTCTCTTCTTTCCTTCACCCCAAGAGCAATCAGAAAGGAAGCAAAGGAAATGATAGAAGATAGATAGATAGATTGATAGATATAGACAGATAGATGATTGATAGATAGATAGATAGACAAGTAGATAGATAGATGACAGATAGATAGATAGATAGATAGATAGATAGATAGATAGATAGATAGATAGATAGATAGATAGATAGATAGATAGATGACGGATAGATGGAAAGATAGACACAGATAGATAGATAGATAGATAGATAGATAGATAGATAGATAGATAGATAGATAGATAGATAGATAGATAGATAGATAGATAGATAGATAAGATATAGATAGATGAATGACAGATGGATGGATGGAGAGAGAGAGAGAGAGAGAGAGAGAGAGAGAGAGAGAGAGAGAGAGAGATGAATGACAGATAGATAGATGATAGAGCTCACTCACAGGAAATATTGTTGTTTCTTTAAAATGCATTATCTTGCAAAGTCAGTACCACAGACACAAGGCTGAATGTATTCAATTTAAAACCAATTAGCTCAATTCCCAATTAAACAGAGCAATCTAAGAATAAGCAAAACACTCAATGTGCTACCAAATGTAAACAATCAGGAAGATGCTTCGTTGTTCCAAAATAACGTTTGCAGCAAAACTTGCCTGCAAATAACCGCTGGAGGACTCATGCATGACAAGGGCAGAAGGGCCAAAGCGGGGGGGGGAGGCCAAATTAATGTATTTGTTGTCTGCTTGTTTCACGTTGGCCCTACGTTTTTTTACTAGTGACAAGCAGCCTAGGTTCAAAGCTTCATGGAGGCAGCATCACCTTTGCTTGAGTGGTGATTCAAAACTTGACCATGCTTGGCCCAAGTCAATCCCCCAATCAATTGATTGAGCAAATGTATACATTGGTGAGCTGAAAGGCCAAACCCAATTTAGATATATAAATTAAAATATATGCATTGCAGTACTGTTGGCCATGCCACCATCGAGGGCTCTTTTGTTATACAGGCTAAAAAATGTTTGGAAAACCTTGTATGAACCAGTGAAAATTAATGCATAAAATTCCTTGGGGGATGATCAGATTTAGCCATGCACAGTCGGCTTGTGGTTCCTGTGCTTTTTAATGATGTGTGCCTCATTCTGTGGTCTGCCCGGTAGATACGTTTAGTTCCATCTGTTGGTTCCATCCAATTCGATTTGTGCGATTTTTGTCTTTGAAGTCAACCGAGTGTGTGTTCTTTTCTGTGGTCGGTGATTTGTCTTGTCCTCCTTTTGTGATTTCTCTTTTTGGACTGCTTGTTAGGGGATGATAAGTGGGTAGACTTAATTATGATCATGTGTGGGAGACAGAAAAAGAGGCATAGGTGTTTTCTTCAGCGCAAGGAGAGATCAAATCTGAAGGACCAGCAGCAGTGGAAAGCAAATGCAAGGAATGCTGTTCTAATAAAATTGGCGTGAAATATTTGAATGACAAAGGAATCTTTTAGAGGGAAAAGAAATGGATTTGAAAGACAAAAGCTGCACTCTTGAAGCCAGCAAAGTCCACATTCTGGACAGAGAGGATCGCTGGTTTGAAAGAGGGGTCAAAGAGGCCATCCACGTACCTTGCTCAATAGTAGTAACTGTGAGAGGGATCTTGGAGTCCTAGTGGACAATCACTTAAATATGAGCCAGCCATGTGATGCAGCAGCCAAAAAAGCCAACACAGTGCTTGGCTGCATTAACAGAGGGAGAGAATCAAGATCACCTGAAGTGTTAATACCCATTTACAAGGCCTTGGTAAGGCCACACTTGGAATATGGCATCCAGTTTTGGTCGCCACAATGTAAAAAAGATGTTGGGACTCTAGAAAGAGTGCAGAGAAAAGCAACAAAGATGATTAGGAGACTGGAGGCTAAAACATATCAGGAACGGCTGCTGGAATTGGGTCTATCTAGTTTAATGAAGAGAAGGACGAGGGGGGACAGGATAGCAGTATTCCAATATCTCAGGGGATGCCACAAAGAAGATGGAGTCAAGCTATTTTCCAAGGCACCTGAAGGCAGGACAAGAAGCAACGAATGGAAAATGATCAAGGAGAGAAGCAACCTAGAACTAAGGAGAAACTTCCTGACAGTTAGAACAATTAACCAATGGAACAACCTGCCTCTAGAAACGATGAATGCTCCAACACTAGAAGTTTTAAAGAAGAGACTGGACAGCTATTTGTCTGGAATGGTAGAGGGTCTCCTGCCTGAGCAGGGAGTTGGACTAGATGACCTCCAAGGTCCCTTCCAACTTTTTATTATTATTATTATTATTATTATTATTATTATTATTATTATTATTATTATTATTATTATTATTATTATTATTATTACGTTAAGACTGAACATCCCTCTCTCAACGGAGGGGGAGGGCTGCAATCACCTGTTTACTACAAGGTCCTTTCAGCTGTTCCAAGCAGGCTCCACACCCATTTGCACTATTCAGGTGACCCCAAGGGCACAGATAAACCTCCAAGTGGCCTCAATAACTCTAAGAAAGAATACTAACGACCAGAGGACTGCAAGGAATACGAATCCTTCCATCCTCCACCATTCATTCGGAACTGAAGAAGCTTCTTGGATGAGAAGCGAAACGCTCTCAAGGAAAAACAAAGAAAGTCCAGTTGCCTTTTGAGAGAAGCAGCCTTGGGACTTTTGAACGGAAGACCCCTGCCCCAAACAAATTGATATTTTGAGGCTTTTCCATTGTTAGGTTTTATTCTTTCAATTCTGCAGATATGGATCTGAGCTTCTGAATAGGCTTGAGAGGATGAAAGTGGACAACGCGATTAGCTTAGCACTGATGACCCACATCGGTGCAAACGATCAAACCTTAGTTTATCCCAGTTTGGACCCCACTCTAACACTAATTTTGTCTAGCAGTAATAGTTAAAAAAGAAAATTATAATCTTGCTAATTTGGGGGGAATTGGGTTTTTTTTCTCTATTTTTTTTAAACAATTACGATCATTTTAGCCCTTAAGCTACAACTTTCACACAGTTTCTAATTCCAAACAGCTGGTATGGGGCAGTTTATTATCAAGGGTGGGGTGGGGTTCAAAGGGGTATCAGTAAATTGTTCACTAGCTCTGGTTTGCTGCGGGAATTCCATATTGCTTCTCCAGGCAAAAGGGAAAGGCAGTAATTTGCAGTGTTTTTCGTGCGGATCTCATTTCAAAGTCATGGTGTGAACCTGCTTCCTTTCAGCTTAATTCTGTCCATAAAAATGATGGGTGGATGTCCCGTGGCACAGATGGGGGAGAGGTTGAAAGGAGGCACGTGAGCAGAATTGAATGAAAGGCTGTCACCTGACCCAGAGATCCTTTGCTAGCACAGCTTCTGGATGGATTCCTATTGTACTGTCCTGGTTCCGACAGATGAAGCTCTTCAAAGAACTTTGGGGCATTGTTTACCTTAAAGAATCTTTATTCGAGAAGTATAGCATCGGCACTAACATAGCCAAAGCTAGAATCTGAATTCCCCTCCCCTGAGCACATAGTGTCAAAGCATAATTCCCTCCTCTAATTCACAGTCATAAATCACATTCTCCAATTAGTTTGAAATGCAGACTCTCCCTCCAGTTCTCCAGCCCACCAATTCTTATCATCTCTTATTTCAATAACCTTGGTTCACACACTAGGTCCAGTATTGTTATGTCTAACTAAACTCCCGTGCACATTCCTCCTCCTCCCCCCCCCAGTATCATCTAATTCTAACTCTAATTCTAAGAGTAAAACACAAGAAGGAAAATGGTTGCAACTCCATATGTTGTCAAAGCAGAAACATCTGATGTTAGCAGCGTTGACCTGTACTGTGTGAATGGTGATAGATCAGACATAAATGTATCCTTCAAACACGTCCTCCCAGCATCTCAGAATTCCTGTTGCTATATAAGGCGGCTGCTAAGCAAGTTGCATCCAATTTTATTCATCTTTTTTTTGCCATGGTGGTTAAGCAAATCAGGGTGGCCATTGGGGGAATCATGAGGTCCTTAAGTGAATCCGGTTTCCCCCGTTGACTTTGCATGCTTGAAGCCACCTGGGAAGGTCAGAAAGGGTTTTCACAGACCCCGGGATGCTGCAGCCCTTGGGTATACATGCTGGTGACCAAGTGTCTTCTAAGTGTCTTCCCAGTTGTGAGGAGAAAAGGGGGATGGCGATGATCTAGCAATGTCCATTTTTGGTTCTGGACTGGAGAATATAAGTAGCCTGCACTGAAGTTATGTCAAAACCCATCTTGATGAATCCTGTTTTTCTCCTCACACAGTACAAGCAAGTCGAACAATACATGTCTTTCCATAAACTTCCAGCTGAGATGCGCCAGAGAATACATGACTACTATGAACATCGGTATCAGGGCAAAATGTTTGATGAAGAGAGCATCCTGGGAGAACTAAGTGAACCCCTCAAAGAGGTGAGCAGTATAAAGGCGAAGGAAGCACAAGTCAAAGGTACCGATAGAAAATATGTGTAGCTCAGGGTTGAACTATGGGGTCTTTGGTGCTCTCTGAGCCTGGCTGTTTTCTTGCAGATGTTTCATGAACCAACTAGGGAACATTGTCAGTGCTAGAAGGGAGTGGGGTTTGCATGGAGAAGGAGGAGGAGGAGGAGGAGGAGGAGGAGGAGGAGGAGGAGGAGGAGGAGGAGGAGGAAACTATGGGGTTCTTGGTGCTCTCTGAGCCTGGCTGTTTTCTTGCAGATGTTTTATGAACCAACTAGGGAACATCATCAGTGCTAGAAGGGGGTGGGGTTTGCATGGAGGAGGAGGAGGAAGAGGAGGAAGAAGACTGTGGGGTCCTTGGTGCTCTCTGAGCTTGGTGGTTTTCTTGCAGACATTTCATGACCCAACTAGGGAACATTATCAGTGCTAGAAGGGAGTGGGGTTTGTGGAGTGGAGAAGGAGGAGAAGGAGGAGGAGGATTGTGGGGTCCTTGGTGCTCTCTGAGCTTGGTGGTTTTCTTGGAAACATTTCTGATGATGATGTTGGGTAGTGAAATGTCTGCAAGAGACCCACCAAGCTGAGAGCACAAAGATCAAACGTGCTGAAAGAGCTTGGGACTGTCTAGGGCATTAAACAATTGTGCTGCTTCACATATGGGAAGGATAGATTAATCAACTTATACGTAATGTGTTATGCTGGTTAATCGACTGAATGATGAAGCATGAGTTTACATAAGAAAGAAGCTCCAGAAATGGAAAAGCTTAGATGAGCATCAGTTTTTCATGCCTGCTGCTAGCTTGCCAATAGGGGGAGGAGGGGTCAAGAAGCATTATTTAAACAGCTAAAATCCCACGTATCTCACAGGGTTTTTCTGCTTCTGTTGGGACTAGGAGATCATCAACTTTAACTGCAGGAAACTGGTGGCTTCCATGCCTCTATTCGCCAATGCCGACCCCAATTTTGTAACCTCCATGCTGACCAAGCTACGTTTTGAGGTCTTCCAGCCAGGGGACTACATAATCCGAGAAGGCACCATCGGGAAGAAGATGTACTTCATCCAACATGGGGTGGTGAGTGTGCTCACCAAAGGCAACAAGGAGACCAAGCTGGCCGACGGTTCCTACTTTGGAGGTACGGAAAACCATTTCCCTCTCTTGGCTATGCAGTTCAAACAAAGATCAAAGAGTGCCAGATTCCTTTGCATAGAGTTGATTATCTGGTCTTGGTGTTTTATCAAATAATAGAATGACAGAATAACAGAGTTGGAAGGGACCTTGGAGGTCTTCTAGTCTAACCCCCTACTCAAGCAGGATGTACCATTTCAAACAAATGGTTGTCCAGTCTCTTCTTAAAAACCTCCGGTGATGGAGCACCCATAGCTTCTGGAGGCAAGTAGTTCTCACTGTCAGGAAATTTCTCCTCAGTTCTAAGTTGGTTCACCACTTGGTGAGTTCTTGCCTGCCTTCAGGTGCTTTGGAGAATAAGTCAATCCTCTCTTCTTTCACTGAAGTGCTTAGTAGTTTGATTGATTCTCCGATTGGTATGTTCCTCGCCTCTAACTGTAGTAAGCAGGTACTACTATGACTACTACTAGATTACTTGCCCTTGCTGTAGGCCCTGAAAAGCCTGTGGTTCATACCACAAAATAGATTTCAAGGTATTCTTCTCTTGTAGAAATTTGCCTGCTGACTCGTGGCCGACGTACAGCCAGTGTGAGAGCTGACACGTACTGCCGTCTCTACTCACTTTCGGTGGACAACTTCAATGAAGTATTAGAGGAATATCCCATGATGAGAAGGGCCTTTGAAACAGTGGCACTGGATAGATTGGACCGCATTGGTAAGTACACACACACAGATCTGGAGTTCAGGAGACAGACTGAATACTGAAGGTTCTCTTCTGATATTGCTGATGTGGGTGTTCAAAGCTATCTAAGGTTGAGGAACTCATCTTCAAAGCTTCCCCCAAGTTTCAAGTTTCAAGTTTAATCAAATTCATATGCCGCCCTTCTCCCAAGACCCAGGGCGGCTCACAACAAAAATACAATAATACAATAAAAATTTAAAAATTAATTTCATTCACACCACATACAAACACAATCAGCTAACAGTCACTGATGGCGGGACACTCCTAGGGCCAAGAGGCAGAGCACAGCTCATATGCCCCAAGCCTGTCGGCATAGATGCGTCTTCAGGAGTTTCCGGAAAGCTAGGAGGGAGGAAGCAGTACGAACCTCTGAGGGAAGCTGGTTCCAGAGGGCTGGGGCAGCAACAGAGAAGGCCCTTGTTCTAGGACCCATCAGATGACACTGCCTAATGGATGGGACCCGTAGGAGGCCGGCCCTTTGCGCCCTAACTGATCGCTGGGATTTATGAGGCAGAAGACGGTCCCGCAAGTATCCTGGTCCATTGCCAACTCTATTCTTCTTTTCTTCTTAAGCACAGATCAGGTTAGGAGACTATTACTGTGGCATCTTAGAACATGTGAGATGTAGAAAGGGACATGAATCATGGGAAGAGTATGAAGAGACGTTCTGCTGATGATAGCTGAAGGTTCACCTGGTCTTGCATCTTATTTCCACCCAAATGTTCCCAGGAAGTTCATCAGCAGGGCTCAGAGGCCCTAGTCTTCTTTTGTGGATCTCCAGCAATGATAATCAATGATATACTGTAACCTTTCCAAACATGGGTCATGGTGAACCATCAGAATTAGCAGAAAACAGTGTTGGGAGGGACCTTGGAGGTCTTCTAATCCAACCCCCTGCTCAGGACAGGAAACCCTATACCATTCCAGACAGTATTCCCTGGCAGTGGCTATAATGGCTAGGAATGATGGGAATTGTGTTCAGATATCTCCTGTAGCACCTACAGAGATATGCCAACTCTGAACACAGAGGTCTACTTTAGCACATGGCTGAATAACCACTTGAAGGCAAGGAACCAAAGTTGACGTTGAGTCAAGGAAGCAAAATTGGATTGTGTGATGTGTCCACACCAGTATTTTTCTCTTTATGTTTTTAGGGGAGTTGAAGAATAGAATAGAATAGAATAGAATAGAATAGAATAGAATAGAATAGAATAGAATAGAATAGAATAGAATAGAATAGAATAGAATAGAATAGAATAGAATAGAATAGAATAGAATAGAATCTGGAATGGATATTAGAGATCTTCTAGTCCAGCCCTCTGCTCAAGCAGGAGAACCTATGCCATCTCAGACAGGTGAATGTCCTGTCTGCTCTTAAAAATCTCCAGTGATGGAGCACCCACGACTTCTGGAGGCAAGCCATTCCACTGGTTGATTGTCCTCTCCTTAGTTCCAGGTTGCTTCTCTCCTTGATCAGTTTCCAACCATTTTTTCTTGTCCTTCCCTCTGGTGCTCTGGTGAACAACCTGGCCCCCTCTGCCTTGTGGCAGCCCTTCAGATACTGGAACACTGCTAGATGGCCTTGTTCCCATAACACACTTAACCCTGTCTGCAGTGTGGGATTCAGCCGGTTTGCACCAGTTCAGTAGAACTGGTACCTAATTTTTTGTTGCCCAGGCCCAGAATGGACTTCCCGAAGTGGCATCCACACAGAGAAACAGTTGTTCACATATTTGAATCCCACCACTGCCTGTCTGCCATTAACCCAATCAGTTCCTTAAACTCTTGGGGAAGTCTCGTATTGCTACAATATACACAAACTTCTCTCTGTAGGGGGTTGGTTTATTTTTTGTGTGTGCTGCTCATTTCTAAAGGTTCTGGGTGTCTAATAGTTAGATAACGTGGTCCTCATCCCACAATATAAGTCTATTTTAAGGATTTTTGCTTCAATTTCTGCTACGAAATGTTGGGGACCCATGCCACGCACTGAGGGTGATGCCATTCAGTGCTCAAAGGGAATTCTGGGAGGGGCCATTTGGCCCAAGGAGTCATTCACTGTCCAGACTTGGACCGGGAATGGCCTTTGAAGTTTTTGTCATTCACCACAGAGTCTCAGGAGATCCTTGCAGATCTCTCGGGCTGCGGCTTTTGAACCCCCATTTTGATTTCCCATGGAAATGAATCCTCTGCAGACGTTGATTGAGGTGGGCAAGAAAGTCATTCCTGGACTTTTTGAGAAGGACAGGATTTTCACCATTTCTCCCTGGTTGGTGGCTCCTCAAGACAGCTCTTCAACTGTCCTTCCTCTTCCTTTCAGGTAAAAAGAACTCCATCCTTCTCCACAAGGTCCAACACGACCTCAACTCGGGCGTCTTCAATTACCAGGAGAACGAGATCATCCAACAAATTGTGCAGCATGACAGAGAAATGGCCCACTGTGCCCACAATGTCCAAGCGGCAACAGCAGCAGCAGCATCGACTCCCACGCCTGTTATTTGGACCCCGCTGATCCAGGCTCCTCTGCAGGCTGCTGCAGCCACCACTTCAGTAGCAATAGCACTGACTCACCACCCACGCCTTCCCACAGCCATTTTCCGCCCACCGGTCTCTGTTCTGGGTTCTCTGGGGCAGCCACAAAGCCAGACTCCGAGGCGCTTGAGGCGGCTCCATTCCTTGGTGTCTTCTGCTGGACCTTCCATCGTGGGATCCCCGTCAAGCACGCTGTCCCAACAGCACACGCCAGGGTTGGAGACCCTTTCCTCCTCCTCCTTCCAGATCCAGCAGTTGGCTGGGTTTTCTGCGTCAACCAGCTTGGGTCCCTTGCACCAGTCCTTGGCCAGCTCTCCTTCTGTTGGGTCAACACAACAAAACCTGGGCAGCCCCACATCTACCAGACTGGGGCAGCTGTGTCCTGGGCCTCTGGATTTGACTGAAGGGGCCGCTCAGCTGCAGCCTTCAGACACCAGCTTTGGCCCATTCCAGAAGGCTCCCCCGAGTTCGCCACCAGCCACCACCCCCTCCTCGTTCCCTCAACTCTCCTCAAATTCCCCCGTTAGTCCTTGCAGCCGCTTGCAACCTACGGGCAGGCCCCACTCCACGGGGCAGCTGTTGCAGCTCTCAGGAACTGGAGGGACCAACCACTTCCAGTTGCCCCCTTTGTCCAGTTCTCCCTCTTCTGGCTTACGTCAGCTAGCCCAGGCCTCAGGAGGCCCCCCTCCTACCTCCGGCCCCACCCAGCCAAGTGCATTAGGCCCTTCTGCTGAGCCGGCCACTGTCGCTCAGTTGCACCAGGAACGGTCCTCCTTCACCTCCCTGTCTCCCTCAAAGCCCGGTCCCATGGCCCCACCCTTGTACCCACGACCATCAGGCCTTAGCCCTCCCAGTCAAAGCTTGCCCCCCAGGACTTTCCAGTGTGGCCCGTCGGGGACGCTGGGTTCTCAAGGCTCTTTGCTCCTGCCTCAGACCTCCAGCCCACCTGCCCAGGTGCTCCAGCCCCGGAGTCGACCGCTGGTTTTGCCAGGACGATTAACCCAGGACCTCAAGTTGATCTCCGCTTCCCAACCGTCTCTACCCCATGAAGCAGCGCAGACTTCAAGCCCCCATTCCTCCTCCCGAGAGTCCATTTCTAGCTTCTCCTCGTTCTCCGGCGGAGGCAACGGCAGTGACATCAGGGGAGGCCCCAGACCTCTGGGGAAGCCATATAGCTCGGGGCCAGGACGGGTCACCCTACCACGCCAAACATCCTCAGGTTCTCTGCCCCAACCCCCACCATTTGCCATCTCCTCCTCTCTGCTCGCTGCCGAGAGGAAAGGATCTCTACAGCTGAGTGGGGAACAAGAGCCCACCCGCTCAAAACTGCCTTCCAACTTATGAGATGCTCTCTCTCCCCCCTCCCCTCCGGCCTGGCCCAGCCCCCCCCTTTCCTCCTGTTTCCCGGAGCCCCCTTAACTTTCATTTTCTGCTTTTCAGGTCCCAGCGAATGTCGATGCGCCTCGGTTTCCCATTTCTTTGAGTTTAATAATGAGATTAAAAATAAGAACAAGGGCGATATCACACACACATAGACACACAAGATAACCAGGTATTCTTAGAGCTATAGATTTTCAGTCACTTTCTTTTATAGAATATTTTATTACATGGAGCAAGAGATTGGAAAAGAGGCACGGGATCGATGTGGAGAGATAAGGTGGCACTCAGTGAACTCTTTAGTTTCCAGCTAAAAAAAATTGCTTTCCTACAGAGAGATTCCACTCCCAGGATTGGCGTTCGAGGGTCTTTTCTCGGTAGGGGTGTCCATCTTTTTTCCTCATTACAATCTGGAGCACTTTAGCCTTCAGGATTGTACCCACCCAGGTTGTGATCTAAGGGAGCTTCAGATGAGACCTTGGGGCAAATATAAGGGGGGGGGGACAAAAGGGATTTCCCTTGAAGGACATGTACCGGTAGCTGATGCAACCAAACCTTTAAGCTGGCTTCCCAATTGAGCAGTTATGGAAATTAAAATACCTCCAGGTTCCTATCAAGAGTGTCACATTTTAATGGGAAGATCTTAAGTCCTGATCTAGATTTCAACGCGCCCCCCCCCTCCAAGAGTAAAGGTGCACAGATATGGTACTTTCCGTTTCCTCTGGAGAGCATTTATTTTTCTCTTCTGCAATGCAAGCGATAGCCACGGTTTAGCTGAAAAACCAGCATAACCCTCCTCCTGCATTTTTGCTGAAAGTGACCCTTTTCCCCTTCCCCCCCACCCAACATCTGATCCAAGAGAAAACCAACATATTCAGCTGCTCCAAACATTCAGAGCTTCCAAAAATTCAGAGAGAAGGGAAGTCCTTTCAAAACTGGAAGGGGGTGAAATACAGGTAATCCCCGATTTAACCACCAGCCATTTAGCAATTGTTTGAAGTTACAACAGCACTGGGGGGTGGGGGGGGTTGGGAGAAGTGGTTTTAATGAGCGGTCCTTGCAGCATCCCCAGGGTCATGGGATCAAAATTCAGGCTCTTGGTAACCAGAATGTAATTTACAACCGTTCCGGGATCCCAAGATTGCCAATTACAACCTTGACTATTGGCTTCTGACCAGCAGAGGCAACGAAGGGAAGCTGGACTTGCTTAATCATAGAATCATAGAATCGTAGAGTTGGAGGGGACCTCCCGGGTCATCGAGTCCAACCCCCTGCTTGAGGCAGGATTTCCTAAACCATCCCAGACAGATGGCCGTCCAGTTTCTGCTTGAAGACCTCCATCGAAGGGGAGCTCACCACCTCCTGTGGCAACCTGTTCCACTGGTCGATCACCCTTACTGTTAGAAATTTTTTTCTAACATCTAATCTGAATCTTTTCCCCTGAAGTTTCATCCCATTGTTTCTAGTCCTTCCTTGAGCAAGTGAGAACAGGGCTGATCCCTCTGCACTGTGACAGCCCTTCAGGTATTTGTAGACAGCTATCATGTCTCCTCTGATTCTTCTTTTCTGTAGACTAAACATTCCTAATTCCTTTAACCGTTCCTCATAGGACATGGTTTGTAGACCGTTCACCATCTTGGTAGCTCTCCTTTGAACCTGCTCCAGTTTGTCAGTGTTTTCCTTGAACTGGGGTGACCAGAACTGGACACAGTACTCCAGGTGAGGTCGGACCAAGGTAGAGTAGAGGGGAATAATAACTTCACATGATCTGGACTCTATGCTTCTCTTGATACACCCCAGGATTGTGTTTGCCTTTTTTGCAGCTGCTTCATAACCATGGCAAAAAGGTCATCAATGGGGTATGACTCGCTTAACAGGGGCTTTGCTTAGCAATGGGAATTAGCTAAATCGGGGATTAGCTGTGGACCTTCTTAACAGAAGGAATAATGCCATTTCCCTCTCTCTCCCGTATGAGTGACATATTTAAAACGGGGTGGGGGGAACGACACGCCACAATGTCAAAAATACATGAAAAGTGCAAGGAGGCGGAGGTGAGAGGTCCTTCCAGGTGCCATTTTTAGATTTTTTTTTTTAAAAAAACAACAACCCGGCAGCGACGGCCGTTGGTGCTGACCACAACAATTTCTCCAGTGATGGGGAACTTACAGAATGGGGAGGTGCTAGCATAGCCCCCTCCCCTATTAATTTATCCATCACTTCAGATTGCAGATTTTGCCGCTGTCTGGTTGTTTTGCTGCAAACTCCGAAAAGCCGATTCTGCGTCTATTCCTCCAGCTAGCGGTCAATTCATCGACCACATAGACGTCACGGGTAGCCCTTGACCATTTGTTTCGTGACCGTTCAAAGTTACAGCGGCCACTGAAGAGTGAGACACCTGACCATTTTTCGTAGTTTATTTTTATTTTTATTTTTCGGATTTGTATGCCGCTCCTCTCCGCAGACTCGGAGCGGCTCACAACATACAAATAAACAATTAAATATAAATCCGGAAAAAAAACATTAAAAATAAACCCCACAGATACTCCTCAGTCACACCACAATCAACAATCATCCCCAGGCCTGCCGGCAGAGGTAGGTTTTTAAATTCTTTCGGAAGGCCGGAAGAGTCGGAGAAACGCGGACTTCAGGAGGTAGTTGGTTCCAGAGAGTGGGCGCCACAACAGAGAAGGCCCTCCCCCTAGGGCCTGCCAGACGACATTGTTTCGCTGACGGGACCCGGAGGAGGCCGACCCTGTGCGCTCTCACCGGTCGAAGGGAAGTATATGGCAGAAGACGGTCCCGTAAGTATCCTGGTCCCATGCCATGAAGGGCTTTATAGGTAATAACCAACACCTTGAATTGGGCTCGGAGACCAATAGGCAACCAATGCAGCATGCGGAGAGTTGGTGAAATGTGGGCACAACGAGGAAGGCCCACAACTGCTCGCGCAGCTGCATTTTGCACTAATTGTAGTCTCCGAACACTCTTCAAGGGTAGCCCCATGTAGAGAGCGTTATGGCCTTTGCGGCCCCATGATCAAAAATTGGAGGCTTGGCAACGGGTTTGTATTTAGGACCGTTGTGCTGTGTGTCCCAGGGTGTGTGTGTGTGTGTGTGTGTGTGTCCCATCACATGATCCCCTTTTGTGACCTGAACAAGCAAAGTCAATGGGGAAGCCAAATTCACTTATCCATCGCAGCGATTCGCATGACGACTGTGGCAAGAAAAGTCGTAAAATGTGGTGGTGGGGGGGAAGAAACTCAGTTAAGCACAGAAATATTGGGCTGTCCTGGAGCGTGTTGTTTGAAGGGGGCAAGGTTTGGAACGCAGGAGCCTGCAAAAACCTCCCAGGCTCATCCGATGGTGTATCCAGTGTGCTGCTTTTTAATGGGGGGTGTCCGTGTATGTGTTCATGTGTGTAATAATCTCCAAAACTCAGCGAAGGTGTCCCCCTCCCCATGGAGATGAAACATTTGTAGCCAAATCGCCAAGCTCGGAGATGAAACATTTGCAGCCAAATCGCCAAGCTTGGAGATCAAAGCCAACCAGTAACCTGAGCTACTAATATTCAAACTCATCTCAATCGCCACGGTTTCTGAGCAACGTCTGAAATGGAAACACCGTCCCTTTTCATCCGGCGTTGCAAAGTGGACAGCAGCTTCCCGGTTCCAATTTATCCTGCAGGAGGGTAAAGCCACAATCAACAATTCTGGCTAACCTCACCCAGATAATTGGCCTGGTCATTGAACAAAGCCAGCTAAGGACTAGGACGGCGGTATAATTTGTGATCCATTTTAGACCACCCGTCTTCTGGGGAACCAGAGAAGTGACCGGTCTTTTTGCATGTTAGTTTCGCAGCTGAAAGAACAACGCTTTTCCGTTGGGTGAGAGCAGGGGTAGGCAACCTTGGCTCTTTTATGACTCGTGGACTTCAACTCCCAGAATCCCTGAGCCAGAGTGGGGGAACTACGTCCCCCTTTAGGACTCGTGGACTTCAACTCCCAGAATCCCTGAGCCAGCGTGGGGGAACTATGTCCCCCTTTAGGACTCGTGGACTTCAACTCCCAGAATCCCTGAGCCAGCGTGGGGGAACTATGTCCCCCTTTAGGACTCGTGGACTTCAACTCCCAGAATTCCTGAGCCACCATGGCTCAGCTTGGAAACCTCTCCCTTTCCCCTCAGCATGGCTGGCTCAGGAATTCTGGAAGTTGAAGTCCACAAATCATAAAAGAGACAAGGTTGCCTACCCCTAGGCTAGAGGTACAGGTAGACCTCAACTTACAACAGTTCATTTAGTGGCCATTCAAAGTTACAATGGCACTGAAAAATTTGGCTTATGACCGTTTTTCGCAGTTCCAACCTTTGCAGCATCCCCATGATTGTGTGGTCAAAATTCAGAGGCTTGGCTTCTGGCTCACTGATGGGCATTGCTGTGTCCGAAGGTCACCTGACCCCCTTTTGCGACCTTCTCACAAAGTCAATGGGAAAGCCAGGTTCATTTAACAACTGGGTTGCCAACTTATCAGCTGCAGGGATTCATCTAACAACTGTGGCAAGAAAAGTCGTAAAAGGGGGCAAAACTCCGTTAACCAATGTCTCCCCTACCAACAGAAATTTTATGCTCCATTATTCTTGTAAGTCGAGGACTACCTGTACATGTCTAAGGGAGTTGGTCTGCTGGGCTCTTCCCTGACAAAAGAAAATCGAAAGCAATTTGTACGAAGGTGGACGAGAGATATCGCTGCATCCTTCCGCCATTACTAAGGGATCATTGCTGCAT
The DNA here is from genome assembly GCA_034064705.1 of Bothrops alternatus. Lineage (NCBI taxonomy): Eukaryota > Metazoa > Chordata > Lepidosauria > Squamata > Viperidae > Bothrops > Bothrops alternatus. The sequence continues at coordinate 70,982 of JARGCV010000602.1, forward strand.
CTTGAAATGACACCGTGCGATTCGCCTGCCTACCGAAACCCTTTAAAAAGCTGAGACCTAGAAGTGCTTTTTATTTTTTCAGTTGTGCGAGTCCTACAATAGGCCGTTTTTTTAAACGAGACACAGAACTCGGACTTGACCGTGTCCTATGATGTGAGCAATAACACTCGCGTTCCTCCAACGCCTGAACTAAGTTATGGATCCCCTGCAAGACCCTTATGAACTGGAGTTCGACTCTCTCTTCTCAAGGGAGATGGAAGCCTAAGATATTGATCCATGATAAGATAAACGGTGTTTCTCAACCTTGGCGGCTTGAAGATGAATGGACTTCAGCTCCCAAAATTCCCTGGCTAGAATTCTGGGAGTTGAAGCCCACCCACCTTAAAAGTTGATGAGGTTGAGAAACACTAGATCAGAGTTTCCCAACTATGACAATTTCCAGGTGTATGGACTTCAACTCCCAGAATTCCACAGCCAACATAGCCATTGCTAAGAATTCTGAGAGTTGAAGTCCATTCAGCTTCAATTTGCCACTGCACTAGATAAACCGAGGAGGTAGGCAGCTAGCTTTATCCAAGCTGTGATTTCATCTCTGTATCGATCCGTGTTAATCCTTCCCCTCCACCTTCTTTTGCCTTTCCTCTCCTTTCCCCATAATGCTGGGAATCTGACTATCTCCTTAAGAAAACAAGAAGAAGAAATGAGCCATTTTCACTACGAAGTCCTGCTCTTCTCCTGTGGAGCCCTTTGGAATTTTCTGCCACTGCAGAGAGAAAGAGAGAGTCAGGAATTCAAGAAAAAAACAAGGATCCCTCCCTCACAAGGGTGCCCAAATTCATACGGGGGACAATAGCACTGATTCTTTCGGCAACCCTGGGCTGTCTCTAAAATATTTTGCTCGATTTTATACCAAAATGTATCGGGAGGGTCTTTTTTTTTTTTTTGCACAAAAGAGAAAAAGAAAAAAAAATCCGTCAAAGACAAGCAAGAAATCGACTCTTAAATATGTGCCTCTTAATCTTCAAATGTTTCCCCCGAGAATATAGCTAGCTTCTCTTGCTTCAAGTGCTTTTGCTAGGTGGGAAATGAAATGTAAATTAAGCTTTGGTCTTCCTTCAAGTTTTAAGAGTATTCTAGGGAGAGGGAGGTCTTTTTCTAATAAAAATGTTAATGAAAGAGCTATAGAAGTGTGTGTGTGTGTGTGTGTGTGTGTGTGTGTCCATGCATAGATGAATGCATCCAATTTTGCAGCTACTAAGACTGTCGGACGGGCAGGTACAAAAACAGCCAGGGAAATGATTGAAGCCTGGGAAACGGGCGCCTCCTCAGTCAACAGAAGTGCTGATTTGCCAGCAGCTTATCACCAGTCAACCACACCATTACAGAGTGGGAAGGACCAACCTCTCCACCCCTTGCTGGAAAATCACAAGAGGTGCTTGTTCAGCCTCTTCCTGGAGATTTCCAGGGATGGAGAACAACTCAACTCTGTAGAGAGAGTGTTCAACTTTTGGATAGGATTTCTGCATGCTGGATGGTAATATATCTATCCCTCTGCATAGCTGGTCTTCAGAATTACAATTTCACAGTTGTACACTTGGAAGGGACCAACTCTCCACCCTGTGGTGGAAAGTCATGAAAGGTGCCTGTAGAATCTCTCCCTGGAGACCTCCAAGGATGGAGAAGCCATCAACTCCACACAGAGACCCTTCAACTCTTAGATCGCTCGATTTCCCAGGGACTCATGTTCCCACGTTTGGTAACATATCCATCCTAAGCAGCTTTTGATTTATAGGTAGTCCAGCAGTTCATTTAGTGACTGTGATGAAACTGAAAAAAATGACTTATGACCTTTTTGCACTGCAGGGGTTCCCTTAACCACTGTGGCGTGAAAAGTCGTAAACTGGGCAACATTCACTTAACAAGTGTTTCACTTGGCAAAGACAATTTTGGGCTCCATGGTCGAGGACTACCTGTGCTGAGTTACAATGCAGTGGATGGAGAGTGCAGATAGCTTCTCTGCCTTGTAGTAGGAACATGTAGACCGTGATGGTTTTCCTTTGTTTCTAGTTATGTTTGTCACTAATGCCTTCCGTGGGGAAGGGCCTCCTTTTTTCCGTAGTCTTGCCTGTTGTTCTCCAATATGGCTTTCAGGGGCTCCTGAAATATGGCTCCCTCTGCACGAAGCAAGCAGGGATTTCCCCAAAGTGCCCTTTTGTTTCTGTCTCCTGGCATGATGGATGCTGCTTCAAAGTGGAGCTGCAGCCCCGGGAATTGCCGTAGCTCCATGGCAACGGTAAGAGGTGATAAGCAGGCCAGAGTATTTTTTGTTTTTTTTGTGCAAACGATTCAGGTCACCAGTCATTAAATTGTCCAAAGGATTTGTGCACACACTGAAAGAAAAGCAATGTTTGCACGGCCAGTTATTTTTAAAAAGGAGAAGTTAAAGAACTCACAGTCAAGGAAGTGAGAAGAGCAAGATAAAGAATAAAACAAGTAAGGCAAAGAACATGTTAATATGGCAGGGAAACCAATGTAACAGAGTTGGGAAGGGACCTTGGAGGTCTTCTAGTCCAGCCCCCTGCTCTAACAGGAAACCCTATACTATTTCAGACAAATGGCGGTCCAATTGCCCAATCTCTTCTTGAAAAACCCCAGTTTTCTGGAGAACAGCCATTCCACTGGTTGATTGTTCTCACTGTTGGAACATTTCTCCTTAGTTCTAAGTTGCTTCTCTCCTTGATTAGTTCCCATCCGTTGCTTCTTGTCCAGCCTTCAGGTGCTATCGAACTCATAGGGAGACTACTTTATGGGGGGGGGGGAAATCCTTTGGACAGCAAAGGTGGACCCAGGTCATTTCTCTCTTCTGCTTGAATCAGGCCAATTCAGGTGCCTGAATTGTAAACATTATCACTGCAGCCGCAAGAGGGCACAAACGTCTTTCCAAAAGGACAGTGCTGAATTTAGTTACAAGTGGGGAGATCCCGACGGTTTCTGAAGTCACCGTGGTCCTTGAATATGCTGGCTCTGCGGCCAGGTATAGCAAAATTCAGAGCTTCTACCTCTGCCCGATCTACTGCTCTCCACCTCTGCCTAACCCCTCTGTTCTGGCCATTAATAGTAACGGAGATGGTTTTGCTTCAAGAGTACCAAAATTAAAAAAATAAAATAAAATGTGGAGCACTTAAAATACTAGTTGCTGTGACAACGCAGCAGAGGATGGAGTCTCAACTAAGGCTTAACAGCTGGGAGACCAGGGCTAATTCAATACCAGCCTGACAAGAGAAATTAATAGATAAGAGATGAGCCTTGTCCAAATCGGCAGTCTTCAGATTGGTGTGACCTGGACTCGTCGCCTAATTCCTTTCCTTCTCCCTTCCTTTCCTTTGCTTCTCCCTTTTCCCTTCCCTTTCTGATCTAAGCTGGTGGTGTGCCCACCTATAAGGCCACAGCCAAATAAGATGATGGGGTCCTGGGCAAAATAGATTGAAGGCAAAAGTCCTTTTTGGTTGTTGGAGGGATTTCAAGTCAAAGAGGATTTCATCCCATAGAAGGGTCAAGGCTGGTTCTAGCCCAGTCTTTCATGGCACCAAAAGGTCCGTCTTTAGGGAAGATGCAACGATGCCACAGAGAGATCATTGGGCTTCGGAATACTTACCTTGACTACAGGAAGTCTCTGGTCCCCTTTTGCGGCCTCAGAAGAAAGAAAGAAAAGGTGCTCGGAAGGGGAAAAACTCTGGAAAGCCACTGCCATCAGCACAGATCAATTTTTCCCAAGGAGGCATCTTCCATGTTTGTTAGACTTCAATTCCCAGTCCTAGCTGACTAAGATAAGGGTTGAAACCCTACTTATCTATCCATTTGACTTCCTTCGCCGCATAAAGTCCGGCACAACCAAGGAATCTTGACCACATTCAGAAAAACTTGCTGATCCTTCTGGTTTCATCCCTCTCCTTTCAGAATTCAGGCGAACGACGACGAGAAACAGCCTTTTTCAAATTTTGTGCCTGGTTTTTGAACAGCTTTGGCTAGAAATATTCAAGCAGCATCAATTTCGCATTGCTAGAGGCCACGTCATTTTCATTTCCTTAAGCTCCCCCCTCCCCCCCGGAAAATTAGGGGAACATATTTTATTGGAAGACATTGAGATTTCCCTCAGGTAAGGCAAAAAGTCCCCCCTGTAACAAAGCTTGTTTTCAACAGAAGAGAATATCTGTCGCTTAAGGTCAAACTATGTAGCTCTTGGTGGTCTCTGAGCTTGGTTGTTTGCGTGCAGACATTTTATTACCCAGCTAGGTAGCATCATCAGTGTGAGTGTGGGTTTGGATCTAAGCATTTCTACATCATGCACTAAAGTGTAAAAAAAAAAACAGGAAGGAAATTAAAAAAATAACTCATCCCATCCAGTAGCCCAGATTCAAATAAGCAGGCTTTAACACCAGACAAACGAACGGAAAACAATACCCTAATCAAAGAACTATCAAGGAGAAAACCGTAACCCTATGCAAACATTGGGAGGGTAAGCTACTGTAATAACTAGGGAGTAAATCATACACTCATCACACTGAAGATGTTACCTAGTTGGGCAATGAAATGTCTGCAAACAAACAAACAAGCTCAGAGAGTACCAAAAACTCAAAAGCTGGTTTTGATCAACTTTGAGAAAATAACGTGAGTTATAACCCTCAGGATTCGTTTATCTCAGAGGGTGCAGTGTTTAATTTGTGAAATAGAGGTAAAAGTATCTGTCTTCCTTACTAAACCCTTAAAATTGTTGGTAACGATTCGCATATATCCTACACGCTTAAAGAGAGTTATGATCCTGTCTCTCCTAGCAGCAGCTAAACTACGATGCTTACATCCTGAAATTTCTCATAGCGCTTGGGGCTGCTGAAATGGGAAGACAAACTATTAAGACCAACCAACAAAAACTCTTGACAAAGTGGGAACTGGATTTAGATTTTAAAAAAAAAAGTGTATTGGAAATCCAATACCAAATAATAAACATGACAATATTAAAAATGTAGAGAGTATACAGCAAATACAGAAAAATAATGTACAGAAAGTCTTCAGAATTCTTCTACATCAGAACTGTAAAGCAATATACAGGAGTCTCTTCTGCCCCCCCACCCCCCACCCACCCCATCCTCTTATTCAAGTGGAGGAAGCTGCACAGAGCAGCCATGAGGGTACAAGATACACAATGTCGCAAATTTAAAATCACAAGATATGTAAAAAAAACAGTGTTAAAATGTAAAAAGTGCAATACATATTATACACTGGCTTGAATAAATGTTTTCTTTTTCTTTTTTTGATTCAACCTTAAAAAACCAACTCTGAACAGTTGCTTCATTATTATTAAAAATATTCCCTACCCCAATCCCACCCCTTCCCAGACTCGTGGCGGTATCATCAACATTCTTGATGTTCTACGAAAGTAGCAATATAGTATAATATAACAAGAACCCACCAACGGGAGGAATAGTGAATATACAAGATGATGCTTCTTTGGGTCTAGTAAGAGAGAAAGGCACACACACACACACCTGGGGAGCAGAGTGTGTGCACCAACTAAATTCACTGGATGCGGCGAGAACTTCAAAGATAGAAAAGACTTCATACTCCTGGCTATGAAAAAGGGTCCGTACAATGAAAAAAAAACGGTCGTACAAAACACTTTTTGGCCACAAAAAGACCCATCTAATGTCATTTTACCTTTTACATGCCTGTCTTGCCTTTCCACCAAAGGGTGGAGCCGGTTACTGTCACTCACCCTGATGGACACCCAACTTTAGGTCACGCCTATAGTTCGATTCAGAAAATTTCAACATGTCTACACCTTAGGGTTGTTCAAGGTCCTCTTTTAGCATCTTCTAATGAGGCAAAAGTTTCTTTAAAAGATGCTTCTGGCTTATGAGGATGAGGAAGGGTGAGACCTTCCACCTTCTAACAGGGAAACTGCTCTCCAAGCTTCAAAAATGCATATGGAAGATATCTAGACACAGGTCAAGGTGTGAATCGTTCCACTCCTTGGGTTTAACTGAAAGCTGGTCACCCTTTATTATTAATTGCTCCATCTCAAACCAAACAGGAGGATCAATTAACTCACCAGAATGAAGCTTACACCTTAACTGTAAACAGCATGGATTATCTCTGAGATGCCACAAGGAGTTACTACTGGAAGACAGAGCACTGAGCAAGGTGGTCTACTTTTAGCTTTCATGGCACTTCTTATATAATTGCAAAAAACATTCTTTTAAAAAATAGATGGCTTGTTTGGATTCAGCGTGGCAGTTCTTAACGCTCATGCTAAGCAGTGGCTAATAAGAATGAATCAGTTCAGCTCTTTGGCGCAAACAAAGGCTGAGCTGGAAGGGAAGGAAGGAAAACAGGGTGGGAAAAATGATAAATGGGAGGGACGGAAAGACAGACAAAAGGGTGATGTAGGTCTCTTCTTACCTGCTCCTAAAAATATTTTCTTCTCTGTACAATTGGCGGTAACATGAGCCAGATGACTCTAAACTTGAATTGCTCGCAACATGCAATCCAAGCTTTGAACGTATGGGAACTTAAAAGAACTTACAAAATCTCTAACTGATCCCATCTTATCATAATCTTGTTATCACTGAACTTGGTACAGCAGCAACAGCCCTTGGACTTATATACCGCTTCACAGCCCTCTCTAAGCGGTTTACAGAGTCAGCCTATTTGCCCCCAACAATCTGGGTCCTCATTTTACCGACCTTGGAAGGATGGAAGGCTGAGTCAACCTTGAGCCGGTCAGGATCGAACTCCTGGCAGTGGGCAGAGTTAGGCTGCAATACCGCATTCTAACCACTGCACTACCAGGGCTCCAATACAACTTAAGTTGGTTACAATAAAAAAAAAAATCAAAGCCTCCCATTCTTCATTATCTTTTTAAGCCGGCATCATTCTATGTTTTTTTTAAAAAAGCAAAATATTACTTTTTCAGCATGTTAAACTGTCATCGTAGATTATGGGTAGCAAACACAGAGAGGAAACAGAATTTTACCAGCTTATTAGGAATTTATTTCTCTCTCCCAATCCACTCCTACTGGCTTGGGCAGCACCTGAGTCACAAACAAACACATCTACATTTTTTTCCCTTCCTCTCTCCTGCAAAGTTAATTTGTTTTGATTGTGGTTCAATACTGGAAGTATTTCCCCAAAACCTTGAAGATGATCTACAGCTACACAGAATGATGTCTCATATAAAGCTTATAATTGATCACTGTATGCTAAAGAACCTGGAATAAAGCTCCCACTTCAACGCAAATATCAGGAAAGACACAACTTTAAAATCAAACATTCAAACAAGAAGAGCGGTGCTGCTAAGGTACGCTGCGGTATCTGAGCCTAAAGAGCTTATTAAGAGGGTTTTGCTCAATGGAGCACCCTTTCCAATGGGCAAGAAAAGACTAAAGCAGAGGTGTGCAATCTTGGCGATTTTGAAAGACCGGTGAACTTCAACTCCCAACATTCCCCAGCCAGCCAACTCCCAGAATTGAGTTGAAGTCCACAAATCTTACGTCATCAAGGTTGAACACCCCTGGACTAAAGGATGAATTTATAAAGGAGATGATAACTTAAGTCTTCATTCCATTTTGACGATTCCCTTTGATGAACTGGGGCTGGTTGAGATGGTATCTTTTAAGCCACAGGTGTGCTGCTCACTTTCTTTCGCTAAGGCCTTGGATGGACAGAGGTAATGACCAAAGTGAGTAACTGCAATAGAGTTATGTCGTAGCCATCCTTTGGAATACTGTGTTATTTCTTCCAAGTCACTGCGATTGGGGAAATTACTCGTAATAATAACTTATTTAAGTCATAACTGGGCATATTGCAGGGGAGGATTTAAAAGAGTCCGACGGATAAAGTTGCATTGCATTGTCCCTGTAAACAATGAAACTTCCTACCACTCTGTGGCTCCCAGCCCAAGGCTACTTATTCTACTCCTGTACTGGAAATGCTCCAAAACGAAAAAGTTTCCTCGGTGTTACATATCAATCCAAACAGATAGTTAACCTCACAGTGATGAGAAAGGATCTAGTCAGGCTTTTTGAATTATTATAATATAAAAATTAAAAAAATCTTACAAAAAGCAATGCAGCATACCCCAAGGCCATGGATTAACTGCTGAGAGGTGACAGAATTATACACGCTAAAAGAAATAAAAATTAAAAATCCGAACGAACAAATGAACGGAATAATCCACACTGGTAATGAATTCCCGTATACACAATAGAACAAGCAATCGGACATCCTTCTAGGCTGTGGGGAAACAACACAAATTTCTTTTTTTTTGTCAGATTACACTTTTTAATTAAAAAAAAGATACAATAAAATAAAAACACACAAATAAAATTTTACATAACTGTGAATGTCCAACACTGAAAAATCAGGGAAGGTCGCAGCTCTGAGACAAATGCGGTCTCCGATGGAGGCTAACTTCGTCTGGATACTGGATTCCATCAGCCTGAGACGTCGGCCCATCCCTTCCTCGTATCAGCATCATTGTCTCAACAGGAAGCGAAAATCCCAACATTCGAAGAGGTCCGTTTCAGCCCCATGAACAAGAAGAGTCACTTGGTTAACCAGAAACGGGCCCTGATGACGCTGCTGTGGCTGCTGGCAGGTCTCCTCTTGTGCTGTCCCCTAGTCTTTATACATTTCCTTGTGCTCCAAGGCGAAGTCCCAAGACCTGTGATTTGGAGTCATTCCTTGGGGAAGGTGATCACGCTGTGGTGATGGCATTAAGGTCCTTCATTAGTCCTTCCAGGTGGGCCATCTCTTTGGTGAGTTCATCCGGTTCGTAGTTCTGTAGGAGATTTAACAGGGTTATTGGACAAGATGAGCTGCCTCGTGTGGGGGAAAAGGAAGGTTACCAAGAGCCCTTAGACTTATATACAGCTTCCCAGTGCTTTACAGCACTCTCTCTAAGCGGTTTATGGTGTCAGGATATGGCCCCCAACAATCTAGGTCAGCGGTTCTCAACCTGTGGGTCGTGACCCCATTTGGGGTCGAACGACCATTTCACGGGGGTCGCCAAACAACGCAGTCCGCCATTTTTCCCCCTTTTCCTTAGCTGTGCTACTCCCTCTTATTTTGTTGGCTTTTGAAAGCCAATAGAATAGACTCTCTTGAATAGAGTCTAATTCTATTGGCTTTCAAAAGCCAATAGGAATTGTCCAGGCTGTCTCTGCCCTGCTGAGCCCGCCAAAAGTCCCAGTCTGCAAACGGTGCTGCAGGTTGTCTGCAGCGAAGGCGAGTTGTCTGGAAGTTTCCACCCCTCCCTGCTGAGCAACTACTAAAAATGTAAGTAAAAGAGGGCCGGGGTGGGAGGCCGGCGGGCGCAGGGAGGGTTGCTGGTGTGTGTGGGGCCCGGCAGGTGCCTTACCTCCCTTGGGCTGGGCCAGCTGGTGGCCCAGCCGGTGGTCGCCCTGCGCCGTCGCTGCCCCTTGCCAGCTACGCCTCAGCTGGCACAGGGGCGGCACCATGCATGCACGGCGCTCCCGGGTAGGGAAAGTCCTCGACGTACAACCGGTTGGGAAGTCCTTGACTTACGACCGGTTGGGAGTCGCGGCATTAAAAAGGTTGAGAACCACTGATCTAGGTCCTCGTTTACCGACTGCCAAGCGCCAGGAAAATCAGAAGATCCAGGCAGTTCAAATGGTTATATAAAGATTTATTGCAAGCTTAAGCTCTCTACAAGAATCTGAACTACTAACGGCCAAAGCAAATTGGAGGTAGGTAAGAGTCAATGGAAATCAAGGTGGGCTAGACTTAGCTCTCCTGGGGGAACAAAGGGCATAAATGTATGACAGTTGCAGCATCCTGGTGGTCATGTGATCACCGTTTGCGACCTTCCCGACAGGTTGGCTTTTGATGCTATACAAGTCAATGGGGGAAGCTGGATTTGCTTAATGACTGTGTGATTCACTTAACAGCCGAAGGCCCAAAAAGGTTGCAAAGTTAGATGGTCCTCCCTTAACAACCTCCTTACTTAGCAATGGACCTTCTGCTCCCACTTGGGTTTATACGTTGAGGACTGTCTGTATTTGGTCTAGTTTCCCTCTGCCTTCAGTGTGCAGTGGGGAAGGGTCTCCCTGCTATTACTTTTACATTTATGCACTGGCACGGAGCCAAATATGATATAGCATGACCAAGTCATAGTCCAGAAGTACACTTACACTTTCTGTGTCTTCAAGCATCCTTGTGGTTTCCTGCACTTCAGGGGCACTCGGGACTACAACTGGCATGGGAGGCCGAGTCCTGCCTAGAGTTCCAATGGATGCTGTCTTCACTGAATGAACTGGATGGCTAGAAGCTTGACACAGTTATAATCACGGTCAATCTTTTAACTGACAAACGTATATAATGGCATGTGGGTAATGAACCAGGTTTGTGGTGATTCAATACAGTCAGATGCAATGACGTTGGACGGGCATATCTTCTCAGGAGAAGATGGGGAAAAGAGATGAGGTGGAAAGAAAAACAAGGGAAAGGGGGAAAAATCCCCATCCTGGATTTTAAACTTATAGCAATAGCACTCGCAATAGCCCTTAGACTTATATACCGCTTCACAAGGCTTTACAGTCCTGTCTAAGCAGTTTACAGAGTCAGCATCTTGCCGCCCAACAATCTGGGTCCTTACTTTACCGACCTCAGAAGGATGGAAGGCTAAGCCAACCTTGATCCGGTCAGGATCGAACTCCTGGCTGTGGGCAGTCAGCCTGTAATACTGCATTCTAACCACTGCACCACCATGGCTCTTAAGCAGTGTTTCTCAACCTTGACAATTTTAAGGCATGTGGACTTCAACTCCCAGAATTCCACAGCCAGCATTGCTGGCTGTGGAATTCTGGGAGTTGAAGTCCACATGCCTTAAAATTGTCAAGGTTGAGAAACACTGCTCTTAAGGTTCCCTATTTTTGTGGAATTGAGTGCTATCAGTGCACCCATGGCAGAACCAGACCCACCTAGCCTATACGAGCATCAGTAACATTTATATCCGAAGTACAAAAAGATGGAAAAATCTTTATCTTTGGAAGAATCCCATGGCAATTGTGGTTTACTCAGGAGGGATTTATTTATTCCAAATATTCAACTTTCTGCAACTAGCCTTGATTTAGCACTAGCTATATTTGGGTGATGGCATAATTTCTGCAGCAATTCGACCTTGTCTCTGGCCTCGCTACCTCAACATTCTCATTTGCCTCAGACCGACAGGCAATATCTTATTACTTGCCACTCCTTAGGACTTTTTCTTCCTTATTACTTTTTATTGGTACAGAATTCTGTACGCATTGAACATTGGACTGGACCCAAAGAATTTAGAACTCCTGATTATCTAAGAAAGCAAATGTTTTAATTGTGACGTTTTTAAAAATGCGATGATAAGTTTGAACACAATTCGGTCAGTAGAATTAGAAGGCTGAAGAAAAAGGCAAAATCATTTTTATATAAATTGCACAGAATTTTTTTTTTTAAAAAAGCAAAAGGTGGGAACATGGCTATTTTCTTCTAAACTTCCCTGCTGAATTGGCAAGACAGGAGAGATCAGTTCTTTGCATTAAAGAAAATAAAAGGGTCAGTGTAACAAGAAAAGTGATTTATTCAATACCCCCTCCCAAGACATTCCTGCAAAAGAGTGCCATTAAGCTGAATGTAATTGCAACTTTGTAGCAGTTGTCAAAAACTTCAAAGAAGTTCTGACATTTGTTTCTGGATCAGCGTTTTTCACATTTGGCAACTTTGAGATTTGAGGACTTTCAACTCCACACCTGCTGGCTGGGGAATTCCGGAAGCTCAAAAAAGAAAACACTGATCTAGAACAACTGGTCCGCACAACGCGGGATGCAGGCAGCACACAAAACCACACATCCTTCAGTCCACAGAAAATCCTCTCTCCACGGAACCGGTTCCTGGTGCTCAAAAGGTTGGGGACTTCTACTTTACAAGCATGGCTATTGTAACTATTGGCTGTATTTGCCCTTAACACTAAGCTAGCAATTTAAGGATGGTTTAACACCCTGGCATTGCCTAGTTCAGGGGTCCCCAACCCCGATCTGTGGACCAGTACCGGGTCACAGCATGCCAGCACAAACAAAGCCCCATCCATGGGATGCAGGCAGCACACAAAACCACGCACCTTCCAGTCTGCGGAAAAACCTCTCTCCAAGGACCCGGGCCCTAGCGCCCTAAAGGTTGGGGACCTCTGATCTAGAAGATCGTGTTAAGGTATCGCTCACCTATCCTCTCCATTCAACTGTCCCTCTTCCCTACTCACCTTGCTGCGATAGTAAAGGGGTGTTTGGCAAGGCAGGGTCATAAGCACTGCCAGAGGGCGGGACGGCTGGCACAGCGAAGCTCTTCAGAGGATGAGAGGGGCGGACGTGGGCAGTGGGGAGATTCTGGCCTGCCTCCTCTTCCTGGGTACTGGGTAGGTAGGATGCCGATGCACTCTCTGGCTCTTGGTGTTCGGCACAACATGTCTGAGACGAAGAAGCTGGCATGGTGTCTGTGCTAGGCGTATTTCGAATCGTTTCTGGAAATGAAGGAAGGAAGTGAACCGTTAGCTTTAACTTTTCAACCTAATACTCAGAGAGTCCCTGAAATTGCCCGGCCCCTTCAGTGATATTCATTGGGTCACAAACTCTCTTTAGTTCCAATGAAGGCCAACAAGCAGAGAGAATGAAAAAAATCACCCCAAAGCTCACTTAGTTAGCACTTATACACGACTCTACACTGCTGCTACAGTTTTATGCTTTTCATTTAGGCTACATAAAGGGGTAAATTGTTTTTTTTTAAAAAATCTTAGCATCTGATACAATCACTGAATAATATTAAGCTTTCCAAATCACCCACTGGATTTTCTATCTTATTCATCCCTTCAGTGAAGTGTCTGGAGATTTCTTAGTTGGCTAGCTTTCAGGTGGTTTTATTAATGCTAGGTATAGATTCCTCTAAGCTGTTAAGTTTTTCCATATGCGATGCAAAAACAGGGACTCTTGATGTTGGAAATTAAATCAGATGCTACTAGCGCTCTACAATTAAACAAGGGAGTGTTCTCACTTCAGAGTCATTATTTGCAGCTTTAATAATAAGAGAGCAAATTATGCAAATCTAAATTCTCAACAGAGAAGCTGAATTACCATCAGATACAAGATTAAATAAAATTCCAAAAGCTTAAATGTGCTAAACACAGAAACGACCACCTTATTCTCAGAGCGTAAGGTGTGGAGGGCTGTTGAGCAGTAACAGTTCGACTCCAACAGAACAAAAGTGCGGCAAAACAAATCAAATCTGTCTACAGCGTGTGCCGTTGCAAAAGGAAAAAGGAGCACATAATTAGTTCCAATCAGTAGATACAACCTTCCGAGTTTGGTAGATTTGGGCTAGAGATGGCCATCCAAACATGTCGTTTGATATCTGCAATTAGATCACGTGAGGTTCTGGTCCTCACGATTCTCTGGTCCTCCAAAAACTGACCGTCCTTCTCACCTGTGGAATTAGCCCTGTCTGAATGGGACACAGATGTGCCAACTGGCCATAGGTTTGCCTGATGATGGAGATAGTTGCAGGTTGGAGAGGCCAGGCTGCCGGAGTGGAAATGATGGTGAGGGTTATCAAGAGAATGGATGGGATGAGCACTAATCACAGCTGCGAACGAACATAAGACAGAAAAAAAAAAGCTTAACAGAAGACCAACCGGCATGCAGGCTGAAGTGAAGCCCCCCACCCCACTTTCATCCACAAAAATGCATTGAAGCAAACAGACAGAGAGACCAGGGCGCCTGGTTCCAAAGACCTGGAAGAAGAGACACTGTTCTGTCAAGAAATCCCCAGCGATACAAACATTAGGAAGCAAGAATTGCAGATGCTGGCCTGGCTGGATGGTGAAAAGCATCTGACTTGCTTGAAAGGAAACGTACTGGTTTCCTGGCACCCTACGCTGAGGTGAGACGTGAGACTGAAGCACAGATGATCAAAGTGAAGCGTCTGCCATATATGAGCAAAGAGGAATTGTGGTATCTGAGGATGGATTGGCAGCTAGGCGTTGGATCATAATTAGGAATGGGTAATTTCGAACAAGGTGTCTCCAACTTTATGGCATTATATAAACGTAATTGGATGCATTCCGCCACATAAAATTGTTCAGTTGATGAACTCGATTTAAAGTGTACAGAAACACATCCCCAAATAAATAACTGATATGATAATTTCCCTTCAGTTCACAATTTCTGCACTCATGCTACTGCTGAGTTCGTTTATAAATCTTCGATTCTTAAGTAACCTTAAAGCAACGGTTCTCAACCTATGGGTCGCGACCCCATTTGGGGTCAAACGACCGTTTCACGGGGGTCGCCGGACACCGCGGTCCGCCATTTTGTTTTTGTTTTTTTGTTTTTTGTTGCGCGCACCGTGCATGCGCAGTTTGGGCCGTCGTGCACACGCCGCACATGTGCAGATCGGCCCGTCGTGGTCCGCCATTTTGTTTTTTGTTTTTTTTTCTGTCGCGCACACGCCGCGCATGTGCAGATCGGCCCTTCGCGCCGCGCATGGGTGGCGCAAGTGGGGTCTCAACCTGAAAAAGGTTGAGAACCACTGCCTTAAAGGATCATATTTTCACTATATAGATCGTTTCCTGTGTTGAAATCAACAGAGAAATCCTAGGTTTTAATTGAGCTGACTGCAGATCCATTACTTACCGCTTACTGTAGTTAGGTTATGCTTTAACCCATATAAACATATGGGTTATATGTTTATATAACCATATAACCCATATAATGCTTTTAAAATAAAACCCAAAGAAAGTTTAATTCCCTGTTCCCACACTGCCAATGGAAGGGAATATAGTTGTGAGGTCATGATAAATGATAGACCTGCAATGTATTTTATAATGAATAGTACCAAAGATCTGAATTGTTTAGATATATTGCAGACTGGAATAAAATAAAGAGTATAGCTTACAACAAACTCAGTAACTCAACTATTCTCATGTTACTGGTTCCATTATTCTATGCCAGCCTTTAGCCATAATAAAACTTAGTTTTCCAGTAAAAAGAACCACACATATGCATTAACAGCACACCATGATAGAAAGAAATAATCTCTGAAAATGAAGGAATGTTACTGATCTCCCTTTATTAATGAGGAAAAAAGCAACAGGAAAGGATTTGTAAAATTATGAAGTGTTTCAAACATCTCCAGTTGGAATAATGAAAGTTTTCTTACACTATTTGTGAGAAAATCATTGTAAAATATTCCCACCCTCACAATCCATGTTAGTCTGAATATTGCATATAAAAATGGTTCACCTTCTTGATGGGAAGAATGACATTTGGATTTGTATAACACCATTGGTGTTTCTGAAATACTTTTTAGATCACAGTGATTAATTAATTATAAGTATCTTTTCCTTGCCTCAATTTCTCAATATATTTTTTTTACTGTTTCACTATCCTGAGTGAGGAGGAGCCATCAAGCATAAAACTTGTTCCCTTCTTCACCTCCAATCTTGTAACTTTCACAGTCCAAATACATCTCTGTTTCCCTCTCGCACTTTCCCAACTCTTTTAAAGAAAAATATATCCATCTAAAATCTTTGTAATTCCATGGCACACAAATTAGTATGGCATCACTCTAATTATACAAGTTACGATAAATAGAGGATCTCAACTAACGCTGTTGAAAGAAAAACTACTTTCCTCAGCTTTTTTACTACCTATGTACATGATTTGTAATCGGTATTAGCAGGATCTGGCTAATTTACAATTGCAATCTGGCACTGATCTGTATGGTTCTTGTGTTTATCTACTCCGTAACAATTAAATAAATTAAATTGATAGAACCCTCAGTTGTACATGACATTTCTTGGACCAGTTATACATAAACAATGGCTGTGCAAACTCCATTTTTGCTGGTAATATTTGTTATTTAAACCTGCTAGGCTTGTCATTAGCATATCGCTATGGAGAACCATAAATTACATCCCTATACTAAGGTGAAAAGTCCAAGCCAGTTCATTTCCTGATGTAAGTCTAACGTATGATATAACGCAGGCTATTCTGCTCAGAATATCTGCATGACACGCAGACGGGCAGGGTGAATTATTTTCTGCTGCTGGGATGAATCTACAAAAACAAGAGGGCCTGGGGTTGAAGTCCCAGTCAAAGGAAAATGTAAACAGGCTATTTAGCCAGAAGTTTAATTACTGCTCTTAAGACTTGGGCATTGGACTATTGCTTTAAACGTACAGCAAGCTAATCTTGCATGGATGAGATGGAGCCAGAACCATGTTTGACTCAATCAAGCCGGCTTTGGGAGGTAAACCCTGAAGCTAGACTTACGTTGAGGAGGTTGAGAATCAAAGGGCATCATCATCTTTGGCCGCATCCCTCTTCTTCCTGCCAGGGTGGACATGCTATCCTCTGACTCATGCCCTGGATTCAGAAGATCAAAAGTTAGGTTCTGCTCGTCTTGATGTCCATGTTAGGAAACAGTGGTGGCGAACCTATGGCACGCGTGCCAGAGGCGGCACTCAGAGCCCTCTCTGTAGGCACACGCGCCATGCCCCGGAGATGGCAACCGTCCCTCTTCAACCAACCGTCCGCTAACTCGCCAAGGTCCCACGTGGCTGGATGCATTCCAGCACGGCTGGTTTCCCTCCCCTCCATCCCATCCCTCCTGGCCTCACATGCTCTCCTTTTCCTGGGCATGACCCACTGCATCGCCTCCTCAGCTGTCAGCCAGGTGTCCAGCTCAGAGGCGGCTTCTCTGAACTGCTGGCCGCGGGCTGCGGAGCCCCAGAGTGCGCTGGTTGAGGGGCCAGCAGGCTGTGGCTCCTGACGGACACTGTCGGTCCCCATGCACTTGCTGGCCTCTGTGTGCAGGGGCCGATGGTATAAGGGAGCAGCTGCCCCGGCCCCTGCCTTGCCTTGCCCTGCGACAATGGCACCCCACCCTGCCTCGCCTCACTTTACCTCACAGGATGAGCCTCCTGCCTACCGCCCCACCTGCCAGAGACCCCCTGGATCTCCCCCAACCCTGCCCAGCCCCCACAGGCATCCCTCCCCACGAACAACATCAAGGTGACCATGCCCACCTTGGCCATACCCACCCAGTCTGCCATGACCACCACCGCCATGCCCACCCAGTGGGCCACGCCCACCTGGCACCCAGCGATAAATAAGTGGGTTTTGGGTTGCAGTTTGGGCACTCGGTCTCTAAAAGGTTTGCCATCACTATTAGGAAAGAACCGTAAGATTCAGCAGGGAAGCATTTTTTTAAAAAACTATCTTTTCCTAAAGAGAGGCCCTTCAAATATTGAAAAAGTATTTTCACTTCCTTCAAAAAAAAAGTTTCATTCAAAGAAATCTGCAACCTTTATGGCTGAAATTCTCAAAAGTGGAGAAGAATCCACTTTTTAGTAATACAAATGATATGCTCGACAATAAGGAGCCATTAATAGCATTACTACTGCATTTTTTTTCTGATTTACATTCTGATTGTCAACGCTGCTAACATCGGATGTTTTTGCATTGACAATAGATGGAAATGTAGCCATCTTTTACCTTTTTGCTTTTAGAGTTAGATGATTGCTCGGAGGGGGGATGTGAATGAGAGTTCAGCTAGACATAACAACACTGGACCCAGCGTCAGAAACAAGGTTATTCTAACCTGAGCTGATAAGGAATTGGTGGGCTGGAGAACAGGAAAGGAAGCCTGCATTTCAAGCTAATTGGGGAATGTGATTTATGACTGTCAATTGGAGGAGGGAATTGTGCTTTGATACTATGTGCCCAGGGGAGGGGAATTCAGTTTTTGGCTTCAATTATACCAGTGCCAATGCTATGCTACTCAAAGTAAAGATTCTTTAAGATAAACAATGCCTCGAAGTTCTTTTGAAGAGTTTCATCTGTCGGAATCATGGCATCTATTATATAAACATGGAATGGTTAATATAAAGAAAATTTGTGGCAACTGAAGTGAGCTGTCCTAATAGGGGAATTTTCACAACTCTTCAGCACAATCTATTCTATGCAACTTTGTTACGTCGGGTTCTATCATTTACCACCAAGCTAAGAATGAGGTCAGCATCATCTATCCTCACCTCGGTATGAGTTTCGTCTCTGGTGAATGTTGCTGTCCATAGAGTTGTCAACGGGTGTGATGTCTTGGGAATTACGAGGGATTGGAGTATCGGTCATGATAGGATTGGGATCTGGAGATTTATCAATAGGCTTCAGCTCCAGCCTCTCGTGATGGATCCAAAGATCCGGTGGTTTCACGTCCTTGGAATTGCCTTTGTATTTATGAGACCCATTCACAGATTTACAAGCCGCTCGTTTTCTTTGAAAGGAAAAAAAAAATCACTTATCCCATTTTTCCTGCAAGAATGATCTTCTATAAAAGTATCTTTGCGAAGGATAACGCTGCCCAGTAGTACTTTTTGTGAGGGTCCTTGGTGCTCTCTGAGCTTGACTGTCTTCTTGCAGATTACCCAAACTAGGAAACCTCATTAGTACAAACAACCAAGCTCAGAGAGCACATTTCAACCCTGAGCTACCAATATTCCCCTTTATTAATATGCTTTGGATTGTGCATGAAGGATCTTCATTCCTTCTTTCCAAATGCTCATCTCAAAATAGTGGGAAGGGTCCTTGCGTATCTTACTTGGATGCCAAAGTCCATTCTGTACCATCAACATTTTTACCTCTCAAGCACCGAGAAGCAGCTTGAAGGCAAACAGCTTCTGTTTTCACTTCTGCTGACTTTAAATACTGGGGCCTGTCCTGCCACTGGCTGCTGATTATCCTGTGGCAACGAAAATCACCTCATCCACACTTCATGCAGAAGGGGAAGGAAGAAGCTAGGGAGATGACTTTGGAGAAGTCATCCAGAAGCTGTTGAGACCACCAGATCTTATCACTGTAAGCCTATCTCAATAAAGCATAATTTTAGCCTTCCTGCAGAATCAGTTTCTTCATCTGATCTACTTCTATGCTGACAAACCAACAGAAAAAAAGAAAGAAAAATGTTATCAGGGAACATACCCATCCACCCAAAATATAGTTCTGAAATGGTTTCAACTATGCTGAATCTGAACCATTATTAACTATCATTGCGCATTATCTGAATACATTAATTCACCCTCCAACATTATTCACATTATAGAATCAGAGAAGTCTAGAGCTGTTAAACAGGCACAGAATTTTTATGTGAGAAATTTAAGTCCACAAAAGTGCAATAGGCAACTTTATTGTGCCTTTTATTTTGCTTTCATTGTAAATCTGTATCCTTGAAACCATCAGAAAGACACACACACACACACACACACACACACACACACACACACACGGCAACTGAAAACAAAACCTTACTTTTTTTGGTGAGAGGTGGTCCGTCGCGTGCAAAACACAGCAACAATCACTACAACCACAATGGTGATCACTCCCACAGACACAATTATTATCAGAAGCATATTGTATTCTAGGGGGGAGGGGCTGCCATGAGGGCTGTTGCTTCCTAAGAAAGAACAGAAAAATTACTCAAAATTATTTTAGAGCTGTAATTTCAATGTGAATGAAAGAATTGAAAATTACTGCTTACGCTAAATCAAAACCCGTGTTATGCGAGAGATACATCCTGCCTTGTCAGGAATTTCAACTGAGTTTTTCTCTAATAAGCCCTTGACACTGAAAATTGACCTGAAAATGACTATCTTTTGGGGAAATTATAACATGAACCGTTTCAAGCTCTTGGCCACTAACAGAGATGAGAAGATACTGACCACTGATGGGTGTTTTATAATCGGTTCCAACATCCACTGGCCGATTTCCTTTTCCTGCAGATCCCAATGCTGAAAAATAAAAAAAGTAACAGGGTTCAGGGTTTTGACTATCTCATCTTGTTCACTTTTGAAAATTTAATAAATTGTTGTTGTTTTTTTGTTTTACACAGATCACAGATAGGCAATTTATGGCTCTCCAGTACCTATTCAGCTTGAGAGTGCATTGCCCCAAATATTTTAGTGGAAAATTGTTACTGCTTTTTCAAAAGAGACAGGAATGGGAAGAGGAGGGTTCCAATAGGCCAACAACTATTTTTTTTTAAAAAAAAAAGAGCCCTCTCAAAAACATCAGTGCCAAATTGTGCCAGAGAATTTAGATTATTTTGCTAAAGAATTTTAGTGGAAAAATATTGGACTTTTTGGGGGGGGAGTTAAAGGAGGAAATAGGAACAGTTCGATTCTCATAATACTTTTGCTTCAATCCCCAATGTTAAAACTCTAAAAAAACAAATCCTAAAGCCCCTAAAAATAGATCTGGAAGTGTTAATTACATCCTCTTTTGTAATCTCATCAAATAACAGGATGGTCTCTGAAGTCCTCTAAGAGGCTGAGTTTTTGTGTGATTGCCCACCTATCTCCAAGACAGACACATACTCCAAGTACACACACACACACACATAGATATACACCGAGAGATTGTAGCAGATATTTAAAGATGTCAAACCAATTATATTAATAGCGATAATATACCTTTGTAATCAAAGCCTAAATCTTTTCCGATAACAAGACAAAATATAATTTTCTATACATGTAATTTTCTGTACATGTTTTTTTTTCCCCTAATTCCCTTTCCCCCATTTTTGTACAGCTGGAGCCTAATGCTTATCTTACAAGAGCTCATACTCAATCACTGCTATGGCAGGTATTTTCAAGACATATTAAATCCGAAAGGGAAGTGGGCACATTATGATTATCCCCCTGCTTAATCCTTTCTATCAAAGCCCAGATCACATGTAAAAATCTCTACAACTGATGTAGCATTCAGTTCTTGACAAATTCCAGTTGATAGATGTTCCTGTCCTTTGGGGGCTGATAAGAAGTAAATGTAGTGAAAAACTCACTTCAAAGAGAATACAAGGCAGGATGATTGCAACCGTTCTTTGCCACTGAGGGCCTTTATTATTCTTATTGCTTTCTTGCTTTCGTTTATTTAAAGCTATTGTATATTGATTTTGGTTTCTGATGACTATATACAAACAAATCCTTATTTATTTATGTGAATTATTTTTGCAACAGTATTGTCAGGCCTTCTAAGAAATAAAGGAATACTATAAGAGTAAAAAAAAAAACTAAAAGATTTTAAAAAATCAAAACTCCCACCCAATAAATGGAATATTTTCATTTTAAAAAGAGTGAAACGTAGTGGCATACAGAGAGTTTAAAAGTCACTGTGGAGTTTTTAATTTGCAATAATTTCACTTTAGATTAAAAAAACATACATTCCAAATATACTGTTCGCCAAAAGGAGCCCCGGGGTTTTATATTTTAAAATTTCACAAGAATATTGTCATTCAATAGCACAAGTAGAACAATAATACTCATAAAAGATAGCACCACACATAAAGCAGATTTATTGGTTTACCTTGATCATTAGACATTTTATCTGATGATTCAGCTACCAAGGCAAGCACAGGGGAAGAAGAAGCACAGAAGAGAGCAACGTTCAGTGACATGGAAAGAACAATCTCTGAAAATGGTAAATGATACTCGTACTGGACACTATGAAACTCAAATGTCCTCGATTGCCGAATGGTCACTTAGTAACCATCCAAAATTCTGATGGGGCCTCCCTGGAGGGTATTTATGACCCAAATTCAAAGTTCTGATAGCCCCACCTCCCCCCATTATTATGAGACCACATTTCAGGTGCTCAGCAACCAGCCCGCATTTACGGCTGTTTGTAGCATTCCGTGGTCATGTGACCACATTTTCCTGATGATTTTGTTGAAAACTGGCTTTGGTTAATGACTGCTGTAAAAGTCAGGTGGGCCACACACATGGTTTACCCAATGTATAACCAGTACTATAAAGGGCAGGTTCCAATACGGTCCTAACTTGAGGCCTACCTGTACTACTGCTAATAACTTAGGTGGAATCTTTCACCTAATGACAAAACCCTTTGCAAATTACAAAGAGCTTCGCAAACTCTGGGCTGAGAAGAAGCAGAGGCACCCATTTGTACGCTTTCCTCAACAGTCTCTCGCTTGAAGAAGAAGAAAAGGGAACGAGGAAGCAGCAGGCCAGAAAGACAGCAAGGAAGGAAAAAGGCACGAGGGGAAAAAAACAGGACTTCTCTCCCAGCTTGCTTCAGCTTTGACCAGCCTTGGCATGCTATCCAGCTCCCAAAGTGCTGGTTATGACCTATAAAGCCCTTCATGGCAAATGGCCAGGATACTTGCGGGACCGTCTTCTGCCCCATGAATCCCAGCGACCGGTTAGGGCGCATAGGGTTGGCCTCCTACGGGTCCCGTCTGTTAGACAGTGTCGTTTGGCAGGACCTAGGGCTAGGGCCTTCTCCGTTGCTGCCCCAGCCCTCTGGAACCAACTTCCCTCAGAGGTTCATACTGCTCCCTCCCTCCTAGCTTTTCGAAAACTCTTGAAAACACATTTATGCAGACAGGTTTGGGGCGTGTGAGCTGTGCTCTGCCCCTGGGCCTTTGATTGGGACTGTATGTTGTATGAGTGGAAATAGTTTTATAGTTTTTATATTGTTAATTAGTATTTTAATGATTTATATTATATTTTTTTGTACTTGTATTTTTGCTGTGAGCCGCCCTGAGTCTTGGGAGAAGGGTGGCATATAAGTCAAATAAATAAATAAATAAATAAATAAATAAATAAATAAATAAATAAATAAACAAACAAACAAACAAACAAACAAATAAATAATAAAAAGATGAATCCTGGGAGAACGCATCTCTCAAAGAGACACGGTTGCCCACCTCTATGCTAAAGCCTTTCAGAAAGCATTAGTTACTCTTCAGATCAACCAATATTTACATAAATCACAGAAACCTATTTCCTAACAAAAACATTCTAGGCCACTGCGTTGCAGCGTAGAAATCCAGATAATAATAAGTTCTTCTAATGAGGACAATGCCTGATAAACAATCTGCTCAAAAACAAAACATGTAAAATATTGCTTATCACAAAAAATACCCTTTACATTTAGTGCTTATTGGTTTTCACCCTGTAGCAGGGATTCCCAACCGGGGGTGCGAGACGGTATTCCAGGAGTGTGAAAACTTGGGTTTAGAAGTTTCAGAATAATAGTGTATATGCATAACCAGGTATTACTTTTGTAAGGGGTGCGAGAATATATAAGAATCTTACTTAATGGGTTAAGGAGATTTTAAAAGATATTGATTTAATATTTAGGACTTAGATTTATAAGGGAAATGAAAATTAGCCATTAGAACGTAGTTTTGAATTATAATGCGGAAATTGGATTGAGACAACAAAGGATACTTTATTAGTAAGTGATGAGGTACCAGGATGAGCAATAGAATATATTTGTGAAATAAAGTAAGAATGTACTTAAGTAAACAATATGTGTATTTTAGATATGACAATTATTTTGTAATGAAATAAGGGAAATTTGGGTTATCCGAAGTCTAAACATTATGGATGTTAAAGGCTAAATTGGAATATTGTAATTGAAATTAGGTAAAATTTAAAAACAGGACATGGATATCTATAAGTTAAAATATATTGATAAATGCCTTAATTGAATGAGTTATAATTAGAAATGTATTAATTTAAATGTGATATAATAATCAAGGGAAATAAGAGAGGGAATTTTTGATGATTTAACCTGAGACATGTACGAAAGATCTTGTTACTGGACTATTGATTACCCAATCATCACACTGCTTCCTAAACAGTTGGATGTAAAACTGGAAAATTAATAAAACTTGTTTTGTTTTGGTTTTTTTAAAAAGAAGCATTCTAGGGATGTAGGGTAGAGAAAAGGTTAGGAATTGCTGCCCTACTGAAATAACATGAAAGAATTACTACCTACCTTTCCTTTATCGCAAACGTTTTAACAACTGTTTGTTTCTATCCACCTGGGTCATGGCAAAGTAAAACCAAAATCCCAGATAGAAAATTACCTTTTTTAAATGTTTTACAGCTCCCAGTACCAGGTGAAACCCTTTTTCCTCATCAATTGCTTGTTTCATATAGTAAATCAGAAGTGTTGGGCCTTCCTCTGCAACCTACCTTTAGGTGTCCTGAACTGAACGGTCTCTGACATAGGGCCCATGCCTTTGGAGTTCCGGGCTTGGATCTTGAAATAATACGCTGTGTCAAGGGTCAGCTCTTGAATCTGGTGGGTCAGTCTATTACCTACAACGGGTTCAATGACCCAATCGTGTATTTCAGCATTGGCATCGGTGTTATAGTAAATTATGTAGCCTGCATAACAAAAACAGAAGAGTTGGTGAATTATGAAGGCATGTCTCCAAGCTCTGAAAAAAAAAATCACGTTTTAAAGTTGTCGTCTTGCAATCTCTTCTCCTAAAAACACAGGTTTTGAACTATTCCCATTAGAAAAAGTGTCTCTGTTTAATGAGGGTGAGACCATCCCTCCCCATCCATTCGTTTTCTTTTAGCCCAGTCCTCAACCACATGTACACCTTCTTCCAGATGTTGCTTAAACTGGCAAATTTTGTACGTGCCAAGAGTTTGTAAACATATGTAGTAAGGTTGTACAGCACTTCCAATTCAATTCCCCAAAGTGGTTCAGAGCGCTCAAGAGCACAAATATAGGATCTCTTTTGCAACTCTGTCAAGTAGCTATTTCTTTTCCTGCCAGTGGGCAGCTGCTCTCCACAGCTGTTGTGCAACTCTGCCTGGGATGGTGGGAAGCTACTTAAGAAGTTGGAGACAAGCAATTCATCTCTAGTCCTCCATACTCGGAAGTATCTTTCTGAAATCATATCTGAAGCATTGCACAACTCAAACATCCCATCGACCAGTTCACTCCCACAGAGAGGGCCTCCTCAGGGTGCCATCGGCTAAGCAGTGTCGGCTGGTGGCGCCCAGGGGGAGAGCCTTTTCTGTGGGGGCACCGACAATGTGGAATGAGCTCCCCCCAGAACTCCGGACGTGTCATGATCTCCGCACCTTCAGAAGAGAATTGAAGACTCATCTCTTCAATCAAGCCGGCCTGGCCTAGATCTCCTCGGGTTTTTAAAATTTTTAAACAAGGCTGTTCGGGTTTTAGAATTGGGTTTTTAACAGGTTTTAGTAACAGCCTTGTATTAATTTAATTTAATTTATTTTTAAATATTTATTGTTATTATATGTTTTATTGGGTTGTAAACCGCCCCGAGTCCTACAGGAGAGGAGCGGTATAGAAATTTAATTTATAATAATATAATAATATAATAATTTGCACAGGCAAGGGACAACTGCATGCACACTGTTGCATTTGTTGTGCATCCGATGAATCATCCCTTTTGCTACCCAAAAATATGTAAGCACAATCAATAAAAAAAACTTAAGAACAGATCCAACATAACTAGTATCTTTCTTCTCATTTATCTGTAACCACATCATCCTCACTGTATTTTATCCAAAAGACATTTCACCTGTAATTTTGCCATTGGCTTCAGATGGAGGCTGCCAGTTGACAATTATAGTCCTGGGCTTTCCTTCTTTGCTTACCACCGTTACATCTTTGGGTGGAGAAGTTGGAACTACAAGAAAATGTCAATTAAACACAGAACTTTATAATCCAGAGTGTTTTCTACAAAAAAAAGGGGGGGGAAGGAAAGGAAGTAACAACATAATCCTGTTAATAAAGGCATGGCATATGACAATACCTTGCTCAAAAGTAGTGCCATGGGCTGTCATGCTCCATGTGCTTGCTCTTCGGCCTTTTGTCACCATGACAGAGAATTCGTATAAAGTGTTTGGTTTTAGGCCAGTGACCAAGAAGCTTAAGGTTGTCGTATTTGCTGTCTATGAAAATCAGAAAATAAAAGTGTAAAATATTTCGTTCCTATTGTTCCCCTTTCTCTTCCTCACTCATGGAAACACACATTCACAATTTCTTTTTTGGTTGCAGAAGGTTTGGGCAAAATTCCTGCCATCCCACCATTTCCCTTACCTTGTACTTTGTGTTTGCAGGGATGTTGGTTTTCCAGCGGACTGTGTAGTAACGGGCATCTGAAACCTTCTGGTTCTTTGGCAGAGAATTGTCTGCCCAGGTAATACGAACGGTGTCGTGGCTCAAGATGGAAGCCTGAACTCCCACGGGTGGCATCATGGGGGAGGGGTCTGGCACTGGAGTGTATGGAGCATTAACAACAAATAAATCAACTTCAGAAGTGTCTAAAGAATTGATGGGTAAAATGTAGGGTATTGCAATACAAAAGAAAGGTGGCGTTTATACGTGAATAGAAACAAAAGGGTGGAATGCAGGGTAATACAATGGAATGAGAGGTGAGGAGTGGAGAAAAAGAGAGAAAAGCCAGAGTTAATAGGCAACACAGCACCAGCAAAAAAAAAAAAAACAAAACAAGTTCTCAGTGATTATTTTGCTTCCTTTTTAAAAATACATGGCATCCGCAGATTCTACAGGACTTAGCATTTGAGTAGGTTATCGAAGATAACGAGGACAATGACTTTCAAATCTGGGTATTCATTTGAAAGTTTACTAATTAGGATATACAGTATTATAGTTGCATTAAAACATTAATTTAGTCCAACCCTGGAAAATCAAGGTAGAATTAGCATCCAATAGAGACAGTGATAGAGGAGTAAACAGAATTAATGCCTAATATTAAAAGGAAAGTCTGCATTTCTGCAAGCTGAAAGACATTCAGAAAATATCTTTATAAGAACAACTAGGATCTAGCAGCCCAGCAACAAAATACCAAATCAGTGTTTTCTTTCAAATTACCTACCACATTAATAGGTAATTTGACCACAAATCTTTCAAATTACCTACCCTTTGGCAAATAGTAACAATTTAACAAACCAGCTAGGATGATTAAAGGCCTGGAGGCTAAAACATATGAAGAACGGTTGCAGGATTTGGATTTGGTTACTCTAGAGAAAAGAAGGACTAGGGGTGACAGTATTCCAATATTTGAGGGGACTGCCCCAAAGAAGAGGGAGTCAAGCTATTCTCCAAAGCACCTGAAGGCAGGACAAGAAGCAACGGATGGAAACTCGTCAAGGAGAGAAGCAACCTGGAACTAAGGAGAAACTTCCTGACAGTGAGGACAATTAACCAGTGGAACAACCTGCCTCCAGAAGCGCTGAATGCTCCAACACTGGAAGTTTTAAAGAAGAGACTGGACAGCCATGGTATAGATTGAAATAGTATAGGGTCTCCTGCCTGAGCAGGGGGTTGGACTAGAACACCTCCAAGGTCCAGCTCTATGCTGATTGACTAGTGGATTGATTGATTGACCTCTCTACAATGTTTAAAAGTTTGGTTTTTATCCAACTGGTCGTTTAGTTTAAAAAATGATAACGACACACAGTACTGAAAAACATAACATGTTTTTGATTGACATAGGTCTATACCAACATGCTTACAATTATAATACTGTAGATTGGGAAGCTCAGCAAACAAATTTAAGAATGCATAATTCATGCCATGGCCTATGTCCCAAACTGATAGTAGGGGTTATAAAGGAAATCAGGAAATCATTGATCCAGATTTCAAAGTCATTGCTCAGAAGACAGTTCAGCAAATCATCTCTGAACACAGAACAAAGAAACAAGCGATCAGCAAACAGGTTTGTACTCCAATATATTTTCTGGCTAAACCATCTAGGATATCCTATCTTTACCTGTATAGGCTCTAGTCACTGCACTTTCATAAAGAGGAATTCCTTCACCAACGTTGTTATATGCTTTCAAAGTTATCACATAATGGGAACTGGGATCTGGGAAAAAAATATTAATTTAATTTTTATAGCAAATCATTACTTTTTTCTATTATAATAAGTGTGCTTGATATTTTCACATACAGCAAACAGCATGAAACCATATGATGCACACTAGAAACATCTGTTTTCAGAGATAATTCAAAATAATTTAGCTTTATTGTATTAACTCTGGCACCACAACAAGTATGAAAGAAACTTAACATTCATTCATTTTGCTATTATTTCCGAACATGAAAACTAGAGTGAACATAGAAACAGACACTTTTATCACCAAAGGAGGACATAAAAAGCAAGCATTTGGATCAGCATTGATTTTATATTGTTACTTAGCGAAGTATCAGATTAAAATCTTTTGTAATTACCCAAATTTTCAATAGTGTAGTATCGTTGCTTATAATCCACCTTGATGGTCTGAGCGTGGGGACTGCCTACGCCATACCCTATAGCATAGCCTCTGACCACAATGTTTTGGTTTTCTGGTGGGGTCCAGCTGACAACAATACTGGTTACAAGTGGACGTACGTGCAAGGAACTTGGCACTTCTGGAACACGAGTTTCTACAAAGAAGAAAACTTATTTAAATACGTTAAGCTAAGAAATAATAAACCTAAAGGACTTATTTACTTTTAAGTGACGTCATCAAGTTATTTAAACCATTATATCCGCCCAGAGTCACCTTATAGGGGAGATGGGTGGCACAAACATTTAATGAATAAATAAATGTAAAATAAATAAAATAAAATAGCTTCTCAGCCCTATAAAGTACTACTGATGTCAGGACTACTTTTACTGTAACAGCTAGAGTGACAGAATCTTGCAAGTCTGGATGTGCCTCCCACCCTTCACCCTCTGATGGAATGTAAAAGATTTCTGTCTTTTCTCACGAAGCTTTCACGTTCTTAACACATGTACTCTGGTTAAATCTTGGTTAACCATACCATCAAGGTCACTTTCAAATGTTTCTGCTGATATCCAATCCGTAGCTATTCCTGTGCCATTAACTGTTAAGGCAGCCACTCGGAAGCTGTACTCGGTACCTCGTTCCAAACCTGGTACAAAACACATCATACTGAAATATAGTCTTCAATATTAATTGCAAGCAAGCTTTCTGCTTCTAATTAGAATAGCAATAGTTCCATTATCCTGTTACTTCAAAGTGCCCCAATGTGTATCTTCAAATGATTATTATTTTGAGGTTATCATTTGAGTCACGGCTGACACAGATCTAGTTAAACAAATACTTTATGTTTTGGCCTTTCATCTTCCTGATGATTACTGGAGCACAACCCACAGCTAAGCAGGACAAATCAACAATGTTTGCCGTAAGGCTCCGAAAGATTTGGTTGAGAGAAATTACTATCTGTCAAGCATGAGAGGACTGACACACTGCAATGACCTTTCCTGTATGTTGGTGGCAAAAGACTATGTAATTTTCCTTCAGCAAATAGAAGGACTAAGAGTTCCAAATGATTTACTCATTTTATTTCCACAGCAGGTGGTCTTAACATTTTCTATAAAAACAAAACACCTAGACAAACACGTTACCAAAACAAAAATGAATTAAAATATTCTCATCTGATAAATCTGATTTAGGGGGACATTTCTAGATGGGCTAAGCCTTATTTCAAGGACAGAGAAGGAAGAACAAAAGAGAGACTTCCTGAGAGATAAGAAACGCCCGCCAATCTTTAGAATGGCTTGACTGAAAAAGGAGCATCTGCGATGAACCCACAAACTAGAACAAGCTAAGAGCAAAAGAAATATTACAAGGACAGAGAAGGTTATTTTTATAATAGACCCTCTTGTTGTCCTAAAATAAGAAACTTGCAGTTAGTTTAGGTTATTATTAGATTGGGAATTCCAACTTATTCACCTTCAATGAGCTGTGAAAGTTGTGTCCCCACAAGGATTTCGGTGACATCACTTTTGCGTATCACTTTTCGGTAGCGAATCTTATAGCCAGTAATTTGCCCATTGTGTGTTCCTGTGGGAGGAGGCTGCCAATGCATCATAATGCTCTGTGGGAAGTTAAATGGCATTATAAATCATATTCTCTAAATTAAATTAGGCTAACTGTCATGCTTCATTAATCTCCACTATAGTGGTCCGAGAAATAGTTTACACATACTTAGAAATATTATATATAAACTTTATATCTCTGACTTTAAAATTATGTATCTGGAAACAACTCAGTTGTGTAACTTGCAAATAATATTGTATGTACTGTATGTATGTATGTATGTTATCAATAATTTCCACAACATACTTTGAAACATCAATATGACTCTTCACCATTGGTCCTGAAACAATGAAAATCTTCACTATTTGCACACTGAGCTAGTACAGTCAATGATTCCTGCAGCTTTTAAGCATGCAAATTGAGATTTTATCCAGTCCAAAAATAGGGAAGTTTATAAATCACAGCTGATTCATCACACACTCAAGATCTAAGGAAGAAAATCAAATGCTTCATCTATGTCTAAAGAGAGAAGTGTCTTACCTTGGAGTTTTGCACTTCTAGTGTTAGATTCTGGGGCGCAGCACTGGGAACTAGAAATATTAAAAGAAGTTATTCAAATCTGCTTCAGAACTGAACATCTCTCAGGGAGCCCTGTATCCCCAGTGTAAATTAAAAATGAATTATAGCTGTTCCAGTTTAAAATCAAGTAGATTTTACCACGATCTCCCAATTTCACTGAATTTGTGGGTGTGTTCGTGTATGTGTGTGTGTACATTTTCAGAGCAGTATCTACAAATCTATTGCCAAGATAATAATACATTGTGTTGATAGAAGCAAATTGGTTATATATAAAATGCAAATAAATACATATGAATTCTTTCTGTAATTGGAAAACACTTACCATCTGACAGGGTTCGAATGACAACATCTTGAGTAGAGACTCCTGGACCATGCTTATTGTAGGCCACAACTCTGAAACTATATTCTGTGTATTTTTTCAAACCAATTATTGTATAGGAAAGACCTCCAACATCAACGTCCTATTTAAAAAGATGAAAAATGATGATGTATAAATCATAATTTGGGCTCAATAATGTATTTAATATGCTCAATCCACATGAGGCTACATTATGGCTATACTTGAATATTTGCTCATTTCTGGTTCTGGAGATTTCTCTCTCTCTCTCTCCCAGCTATCCTGTGTTCATATCATAAATACAATATAATCGAGGACAAAATAATCTATTTAGATTCAAAGCAAAGCTTCCTAACCAGTCAGAATAACAAAGGCATGGTTTTTGAATAAATGAATGCTTCTATAGTTTTGCACCAATAAGTTTAAAATAAAAGGAAGTATTGACAAAAGTATTTTGATGAAATTCCCAAGATCTGGATTTCAGTATTAATTGAAATACCTGCCATAGATAATAAATACTAGCCTATCTCAAGAAATGCTAATCTTACTAATCTAGCTATTTGATTAACAATGATGGTGAAGATGTTTACGTGGTCAAGGATCCAAAACGAACAAAGGTAGCTAATCCTAAAGAGAACTGTCATTGCTGACAAGACTGTCATTCAACATTGGATAAATCCAATGAACTGGATACAACAATATATCAGAAAGACCAAAACTGTTGGTTTATCAAAATAGACATTGGTTTAAAACTTGTAGTGCAGCCATGTCAAACTCGCGATGTCATGTGACATCGTGCAACGTATTGGGCTGGTTTTGCCATTGCCGGCAATGGGGTGGGCGTGGCTTCCACGTGACGCGTCCGACCCGCAGGCCAGCCGTTTGACACCCCTGTGGCAGTGGGTGAGGGGAAGCCATTGTTCAAAGCCAAAGCAAAAACTGGATTTTAATATATGTGAAAATTCATCAGAAGGTCACTCCACCAGACAATTATCATCAGGAAAAAGTCACCTCTTCGTATATCCTGGACCAGGATACTTACGGGACCGCCTTCTGCCACATACTTCTCTACGACCGGTGAGAGCGCACAGGGTTGGCCTCCTCCCGGTCCCGTCAGCGAAACAATGTCGTTTGGCGGGCCCTAGGGGGAGGGCCTTCTCTGTTGTGGCGCCCGCCCTCTGGAACCAACTGCCCCCTGAAGTCCGCGTTTCTCCGACTCTCCCGGCCTTCCGGAAAAATCTAAAAACTCATCTTTGCCGGCAGGCCTGGGGATGACTGTGGTTGATTGTTGAATTGAATGTGTGTTTTTTAATGGATTTTTTTTAGATATATTTGTTTGGGTTTTTTATGGTACTCCACTGTTATATATATGTTGTTAGCCGCTCCGAGTCCCCTGGAGAGGAGCGGCATACAAACCCAAATAAAATAAATAAATAAATAAATAAATAAAATTGCAAGCAACCGCTCAGAGAACAGGGGCATCCCTATCAGCCCATGCTTCTCTTGAGGAGACATTCTGATCTAACTGGAGTAGAGGTTTTTTTTTTTTAGATCTTAGCTATTAGCAGCAGCAGCAAATGATAAATAGATCCAAGAATTATATCTCATAATCATGATACGCAAATGTAAAAATTACTTTCTTAACATACACACTAATGTATCTCACCTGTTCATTCTCTGTTCCTTTCTCCATGTAATACAGTTTGTAGTTCTGAATCTCACCATTGCCAGATAAGGGTGTACCCCAAGTAACAGTGATTGATGTGGGAGAGGTAGCGTATGCACGAATGTTGGGGGCTGGACCTGGAAGCTGAACTAAATAATAAGCAGGGCATATTACAAAATAATAATAATAAAATATTAACAAAACTATAAAAAGAACAATGTAAATAGCATTCTATGAAATATATAGACCCGCCCATATTTAATGCTTACCCTCAGGTTGTGTGGCTACTTTCAATGGTACTGAGCTTTCCCCAGGTCCATGTTTGTTTTGTGCTACCACTCTGAAAATATATACTGTTTCAGGCATCAGGTTTTGGACTGTCACTTGCATTTCTCCAGGATGACTTGTGTTTTCAACACGCTCCCTTTATTTAAAAAAAAAAAGATTTGGGAGTGGAAATGGGCACGTTATGACATATTAGGACAGATTATTGTTGTTTTATGTTGGAATGAAATCATCAGTTATGGCTGAATATTGCTACTGCTGTTTTGTAAATCAATCAGATCAAAGTACCTTAAAAAGTTAAATCATGGCGACACTTGCCATGATTTAACCATTTAAGATACTGCTATTTTGACTTAATCTAGGACCATCAATTGGACAGCCATAGATTTGCATTATAAAAGATGCAAAGTAACTATGATAAACTTCATTGAATTAATGTGGCCAAGGTGATATAAAATAAACTCATTTGTAACCCCCTTGGTCTTCAAATAATTGGTCTTTAAATCACTTTTAATACAACTTGAACAAAATATGACTTTTCAGTCAGAAATTTGTACAACATGACCTGCTTAAAAAAAAAGCACTACAATGTTTTTATCAGGATTTACAACCTGGGAGCCCAGACTGTCAAAAAATCTGCCACAAAAAGATGAATAGAAAAAAATGAAGCAAATAATTATTGCAGAACAGTATATATTGTACAGCATATAGAGACTCATGACTGGAAGTATTTATACAATCTTTGCACCAGTGGAATCTGAGGGTATCTTCCATCAATGATCTATGCCTTTGGCATAGCTTGATATCTTAGCATCACAAAAGCCTGCACAATTTTGTGAAATCAGCTGAACTAAATATCTAATTCTGGTTATTTTCATATTTAAACTTCAGTCTGTAGTATGTACTAAAATTGGAGGCTGTCATACTTCGCCTATCAGCCCAATTACTGTTTTTTAGTTATGGGCCAATACTCCTAAAGGCTCACAGTTTAGCAATATTTAAATAAGCACACCTGTTACTCATTTCCTTGGTGTAGAACACTGAGTAGGTAAGATTGTCTCCCTGTGGGTCAGATGCAGGGGTCCTCCATGTTAGCTTGATGAAACGAGTAGACACAAGGGACGCCACAACATCTCGAGGGGCAGAAGGCAAAGGTCCAGTTGTAGCTGGTGCTAGATGGTCAGTAGTGGCACTGGTCAGTGAAGTGGGAGGTAATGTTGGGATGGCAACATCTTGTCATGTGCAAACATTGGGGAATATGAAGGGCAAACATCACGACGATTTAAGGAGAAAACAGAAAAAAAACCAAAAAAAGAAATAAACAAAACCACGATGGAAAACAAAATAAAATGAACACACAAAAAAGGCCATTAAACTGAAAGCTGGCATGCAGGCAAAAAGGTAACTACTGAAAACTAATGGGAAATATCAAGGAGACATCACTATTGGAGAAGCAATCAAAAATCTCCATTGTAATGAAAGTGAGAAGGAAGGGTAGGATGAAAATTACAGATCAAGTATCATTTCATCATTAAAACATTAGTTTCTGAAAATTAAGTCTGGTTATGGGGTAATAGTTAATTTTTAGGAAACAATCTGTTCAAATCTGCAATCAAAGGCATGGAGGATTATGACATCTGTCCTTAGCAGAACTTGGACAGAAATGCAGAACATACAACTTAGCACAGTAAAACGTCTTAAAATATTGGTAAATTACGTAATTTTCCATTTGGGACATTTATTTTTTACTGATCTCAAATGCCTCACTCTGAACTGTCATACTAAAGTGGTCATGCTAATTTAAAATGGCATTTCTTTTTAATGCAACAATTATATTTTAATTAATTGCTCTGAACAAAGAAGAATAGTCAATTAAAAAAACCTTTAAAATTCATATTATATCCCTCTTCATTAAATCTAGTAAAAACTCATTAACAAAGTCATTATAACTAAATTCCATAATATGATCATCCATTCTAAAACAGAATGATTGTTTTGTTCCCCAACACTGGCCAATGATATTCTGCCTCGTGCAATCATATTGAAGAACAATAATTAGAATAGAATCCTTTACATGTTAACAAAAAAGCCTTTAAGTTATCTCTTCTTTTATCTTCTTTAAGCAGTGTCATTTTTCAATATTAACTGGAGGCAATCATTATTTGATACAGTATTATTTATGCATTGGAATAAATTTCAGAGGCAACTCAAGTGCCTTGACAGATGTGGAGAGTATATAAAATGGTTTGGCATAATGATGAATAAAAGATGAATTCTAAAACAAGGGAAGGGGGGAGAGAGGGAGAGACAATTGAAAGTGGAAAAAAAAACAAAAGATGGAAAAAATTAAAGAGATGAATAGTAACACTTATACTGAATATTACTGTAGAGAAGTTGAAATATTATATCAATGAGGCATTTCTGTGATGTATACACAACTTGGTTGTAAAGCAATGGGAAATATATGGAAATTGCCAATTCAAAAGATTGGATATTATGGTTTCAGACTGCAAATTTGTTTTGATCAACTGAAACACAGACATTCCAACACTACCTGTTATAATTGTAATTCTTGAATGGCGGTGGACAATATGAGGATATTTTAATTATTTAAAACTTTGGACAGTTGATTTGTTTTCTGATGTCTGAAGTTACTAAAAGTATATCTGTTGAGCTCCCTGACAAATGCATTAGCATTACTATAGTATTTTGACTAGGATGTTTTATTTGATCTCTTTTTTCCAGTGCAAACATTTAAAGGAAATCATAAAAGTACAATGAAAACAACCCTCCCCTATTTGGGAAATATTTTGTTTTAAAGGAAGTCATTTCATTCTTTACTATCATGCCCAAATAATAAAAAGGTGTGTCACCATCAATATATCAACAAAGAACATTTAAAAAGGAAAGCAACATTTCCTGCCGGCCCAACCAAAAGCGATGCTGTATTTTAGATAAGATAGCAAAGTCAATTGTTAGTGTAATAGGAACACAAGGAAAATATTTTGCACCTGTCCAGTAATACAACATGCTCCGGCCTTTCACTTAGAGGTTAAAATCCAATGAGGGATTTAACATGCTCTAACATGCTCTATTAGAACTTGGAAAGACGAACAGCAAACAATAATGTCTTTACAAACTAGCAGTCTCACAGACACATTTATCTTTTTGAGAGCTGTGAAATCTTCAAAATCATAGCGTCAAAATCAATTCTGAACACTCAGGCTTCACATATCATGCTAAATCATAATACGGTTCATATCATAGTTTGTATCAAACCCCTATAGCTTTTTCAACAAACTTAGCCTCAGGGTTATGTTGTAAATAGTTGCAAGAATGGAATATTATCTCCAATAATAAAAACACATTACCAACGGATCTCCTTAAACTGATAGTATGAGGTAGATTTCATTTTTTTCTGATACTGGTTTCAATTTCATATTGATAGGACAAAGTACTGATTTTAAAAGTCTTTATAAGAATAGAATACTAAAAAGGCATGTGTTAATTGTAGACGGAGACCATGAGTTCTAGTCAAAGGCAACTGGGTAATCTTGGGCCAGTCACTGTCTCTCAGCCCTAGGAAAGAGGCAATGGCAAACCACTTCTGAAAACTCTTACCAAGAAAAGTGCAGTGAATTGTTCAGGCAGGAGCTGAGAAAAACAAAAATTATAGGCAGGAGCAATCTATCCATGGGTGAACAGTGCCCCGTGGGGAGGAAAATATAGCTCAATATTCTGCCCTATATTTTAACAATGTATGACTCTACTTTCTTACCATGATCCAGTATTATCAGCTGGGCTCCAGACTGTATATTTCCCACATCATTTTCCGCAATACACTGATAAAAACCTTCATCTGAGTTCACCAAACCCAAAACCTGTAGGTTGTGCTCATTCTTTAAGAAAACAAAACAAAACAAAGATGTATAGCATTCATTATAGTGTACTCTATAAGCTATAAAAATGAGAGAGAGAGAGAGAGAGAGAGAGAGAGATTGTGTCTTATGTATATTCACAATTATATTTCCAGCCTTATCATTCTGACTTGTCCTTATTTTGTTTCTCACTCCCGCTATTTATACCGTTCAATGCTGACAGAAGTAATTTAACAAGTGCATCGTTATTTATTTACTTGTGTCATTTGTGTATTGCCCAATCTGCAAGAATTCCTGCTGCCTTATGGTGATCTCCCTGTGGTGGCTCAACCTCTAGCTGTTCTGCCCTATCAGCAAGGCCGGGAAAAGACATTTTGCAGGCAAAAGGCAAGGCAGTGCTGTCTTTCTGTTCAATGTCCATAAAGCAACTGAACTGTAACACTGTTTTTTGTTTCAACACTAACAATTTGATTGCATTATTTCCTATGCTATCCACAGATAGCAGGTTGGTCCATATCTTCCAACACAAAGCAGTTACTATACTTTATCTAAAGACAGATTGATCTTCTCTTTTCTCTAGTTTTGCTGTTATAAACTTCTAGTTGTTAGCTTTTCTTTTCTGCCATTTTACTACCATTGAGGATTTTAAGCTTGACTATAGTGAGAGGACCAATGGGGAATAAAGTTTCTCCTTAGAATTGTACTCCCCGTGCCTTCAAATCAAACATGAATCTAATGACAGTACTCTTTGCAAAATAATCTAAAACTGAACTGGTACATTTTTTAGTGTCTTAGCTCTAGGATGCAGTTTGTATCAACTGTATACTTGGAAATATTTTCAGCTTAAAGATGAGGAAGAAACAGTCATGTGACGTAAAAAAGCTCTTTCAATTATCTAGGGGCAAACTGTTGTGACTGGGCTATTTGAAGGGAAAGATTTTTATATTTACACTTTCTAGGGAAATATATTAGTATCCAAACCATTTGGCATTCTTTTAAGCTTGAGCTTGTGATAATTAAACCAGATCAAATGTCTTATTAAATATGTACTTACTACAATTTTAAAGTAGTCACTAGGGATGACCACATCTCCATTCTTTACCCATTTGACCACGGGAGTTGGCTTTCCACTCACATCACATTCAAACACAATATCCATAGATTCGTGTGCATAAATATTAGTGGGCTGCTTCAGAAACGTGGGAGGCACTTCAAAGTGAGAGAAAGGTCAATTACTAATTATTGATCAAACAAAAAAAATGCTTAATTGGACAAGATGGTATCTTTCATTTATATTTCAAAGATATCTAACTTTATTCTAAGAGACTTTCCAAAAATGAATGGTTATTGGTAAAAAAAACCCCACAAATAATTAAACAATACAATTTTACTAAGGATAACTTGTGGGAGATTTTTTTAAAAAAAATAATATCAAATTATATTTTAAACAAACGAAATCCAATTTATGAGAAGCAAAGGCAAATTTTAAAGCTTACTTTCATATTTCCTGTCATTGGCAACTATCTTATGAAACCTCAGTTAAAGCTTTCAACAATATTTTTTATATCTATCCACAGGTCAAGATCAAATGTCCTGCTTTAATGAGTGTAATACAATTCTGAGTGTCTAAGTTCAGGCACATGCTCAAACGTCACCCACAAATGACCTTTTCTGAGTGCCAAAGGGAATAATTTTGTTTTGTATGAAATAAGTGAGCCGCATCTACTGCTATGATGTTTTAGTCAGCAACACCAGACCTGATTCAAATAAATGGATCTGAAATATATTCTAACCTGAATGCTTAGAATTGTACTGTTGGAACTGTACACAGTAATGTGCATCAATACATCTGCCTTTAGTTTCTACAGGTCCCATTACCTTTCATAACTTGTTAATAATTTGCCAGTCCAGAGCCAAAAGAAGATATTTTACAAAACATCCCACTTTTAATTTTAAAATCAATGATTTCAGATAAGTGCCAGAATTGAAACACAAAATTTCCCATTGTTGTAGAATTTAAAACTGGAAAAGCAAATACACTATTGCCAGGATATAATCTTTTAAAAGTGGCAAGCTATCAAAAAGCAACAGCTGGCATAAAGCTTTGTTAATAGATTATAAATCAGTTTTTAAGACATCCTAGCTGAAATCTAAAAGCTATCAAATACAATTCTCTTGAGTATCAACAACACTACCATAGATACTTTATGTATATCCATATCAACTACTCAGGGATATATTTTGATCCCACAGGATTTGATGGGAAGCTCTTACTGAAGAAACCATTTTTCACAAAAAATGAATCACTATCTTGGTT
Source organism: Bothrops alternatus (assembly GCA_034064705.1). Taxonomy (NCBI): domain Eukaryota; kingdom Metazoa; phylum Chordata; class Lepidosauria; order Squamata; family Viperidae; genus Bothrops; species Bothrops alternatus. The sequence goes on from JARGCV010000602.1 coordinate 109,787, forward strand.
TTAAGTTTCATAATACCTCTTCATAAAATTAAAAACAAAGCAATTCTCATTATTTCTAAATGATGTCTGTAAAGAATTAAAACAATGAAGAAGACTGTTGATGAACAATATTACTTTGGGTATGTATCTGTCAATATTTCCATCTTGTAACTCTCATTTAAAGCCTAGAACAATTTGGATGCTTTTGAAAATAATTCTAACCAGAGCCAGTTGCACTGCCCACCCCCGCTCCAGCAATGTGAAAAAAGTCGCGATACGTCGCAACATGTCATACGTCACATGTCATACGATGTGGCAAGTTTGACACCCGTGTACTAGACACTCTTAAGATTTCCCAGGTGTCAAACAAAAAGGCAGAGGAACCACTTAAAGGCGATTATAAAGGCTTTTGCTTTATTTCATTCAATGAATGAGAGCAATAGGAATGTTCTAAGTTCACACACATTACATGGAATCAATCCTATTTTTTAGCACTGAGATATTTTTTAAATCAGCTTATATATCCTGGCTGCAGGAATAATCTGAAGGACCTATTTTAAATCTTCACTCAACAAGGAGAAAAAGAAACTCCACTTGATAGAATTTTTTAATAATAATGTTTGACACTGACAGGCCAGGAAACTCAAAAACCAATGGAATTTGCGTCATACCATTTTCAGGAATCTCCTGCAGAGCTAAATACAGTGGCTGACATTCCCAGCTGAAAAGTGAACTTTTAACCTTGTCTTCCTCTGTCTGTCTCCATGTTACTTCCTGAATTACAGTGATAAAAGAGAAAACTGCCTTCTGATCATTTATGGGGGGGAGGGGAAATCTGGTAAGTGAGATCAGTTCAATTTCCTCTTCCTTAATGTACCTTTTAGTACAGAACCCTAAAATTGAAAGTTGGAAATTTACAGAGGTCGAAAGTTGTTTGAGAGCGAGTTTGGTGTCAGGAGCAGGCTAGACACCAGGAGACTGGGAGCTGTAGTCCTGGTTTAGGTGCAATGCCAGCTGGGTGACTTTGGCAAGCAATTCCCTTTTATCCCTAAGAAGGAAGCAATGGCAAACTATTTCTAAAAGTGTTTCCACGAAAAGTCCATGCACACATCAGAAGACAGGACTGATGTTTAGTACATATACAGGTGGATAATATTATCCACCAATGTATGTGCTACACAGTCTTTGTGTACATTTATCCAGATAATCTACCTTACTATATAAAAAAAAGTGTGTGTCTCTATTAAAGAATATAGTACACTCTTGGGATTAAAAAGTTCTTGCTATCTTCAAGCCACAAGATAGCAGTGTCAGCTGTGTATTTGCAAAGTAATAAATGGAGCATCTTTATCCACCGCAGACCATCTGTTTATCTGTCTACCTAGCACTGTTTTCAAGGTGGAATCTTTCCAGGGGTTTAGGCTGAGCTCTTTCCCAACTGTGTATAGAAATGTTATAAATTTAATTTGCAAAAGATTTATTATTCCACTGCTAAGCTATGATAATACTCTTGCTTCAGTCATACTGCTCTCCAGATACCTGGGATCAGTAATCATAACTACATTTATTTTGCTCCTAAACAAAACAATGTTTTTGTTTTTTTAGAGTTCAACTGCCTCAGCTATATTAGCATGGATTTTTTTTAAAAAACAGTATATATATCCATATATATAAATACATATATATACCCTGCACAGTAAGATCAGCTGGAGCTTCAATAGTTTCATTCCCATTATCTGCGATGCAAGTATAAGTTCCTGAATCATCTTCGCTGATAACATTTATCTTCAGAGTTCCCCCAGACAGGAATAGAAATTTGTGAGAACTGTATAAAACAAGACACATTGCTGGAGTGATTTTTTTGTTTTTTGAAGTGTGAAGGATTTGGATTTTTTAAACAATACAAACATTTACAACATTCTTCGGAAGCCCGAATATCTATTTTTAGTGTCCTTTCTCTCAAACCATTTTCAACTGAAAATATTCCAGCTGAAAATCTGCACTAATTATTACAGGTGATATAAGTCAACATTGCCATAGCAACTATCCAAGGCTTAGGAATGTTTAAAAAGTTAATAACTGGCACAAAAACATTAAAACAAAAGCTCCAATGAACAAAACTAAAAAGCACTGAGCTATGATAACATATAACAGCCTGAATACCAAGGGGAAAAAAGGGGGGGAGGGAATATTTCCAAAGTATATATAGTTGTGTCATCAAATACTGTATGGCTTAGAGATTGGAAAGCTAGATAGACTTATAGCACAACAAGGCATTTGGTTGCATGGATCATGACAGAATATGAAATAAATATCAAGATAAAATAACCTTTATTGTCATTTTTTACTGTGAGCACCCAGACACACAGTAACAATGAAATTATGTTGCCTGATCAGCATGGCCATTCATCCAGGACCTGGCAGTTGCTCCCTAATCGAGCTGTGCCCTTTCCTAATCTAGGATCAGGCATTTTTGAAATAAGGCGGGCAGCCTTACTGTTGCCACTTCAATGCTTTCTTAACTCTTAAGACCCAAATCTGATCCTCTTTCATCAACATTTTTGGGGTTGTCAGGTCCCTTTTTTTAGCAGTTTCCATGATATGGGATAATAGTTGCTGGCTCTGTCTGCTCTCCAGTTCTCTCCCAACAGCAACGATTTCTGTGACTTCCACAGGGAACATCAGAATTAAAAACTCACTTTTCAGTAACAAGCTCTTCTTCGTTTCTTGTCCATCGGATTAGAGGAACAGGAATGCCTGCAGCAACACATGGCAGAACTGCACTCTGCCCAGTCACCTTGGTAAGGGAAAAGGGCTGTTTCAGGAAGAGCAGGTCTGAAGAAATGTCAGATTCTGCAAATAATATCATCAGGAAATAGCAGGTTACATTAAATGAAAAGGGATGGCAATGTAATTGTTAAGACTGCTAACATCGGATGTTCTTGCTTGCCATAGATCAGCGGTTCTCAACCTTTTGCAGGCCGCGACCCCGACCTGCGCCATGCATGCGCGGCGCGACGGCCCGCACCGCGCATGTGTGGCATGACGGCCTACATCATGCATGCGCGACGCGACGACCCGCATCACGCATGCGCGGTGCCACGGCCTGCATCACGCATGCACGGCGCATGTGCGACGGCCCGCATCACGCATGCGCGGTGCTACCCCACGCATGCGCAGTGCTGCCCCCTGCGCCGGCCGAGGGGAAAAGGGGGAAAAATGGCGGACTGAGGTGTTTGGTGACCCCCGTGAAATGGTCGTTCGACCCCAAATGGGGTCGCGACCCATAGGTTGAGAACCACTGCCATAGATGAAGAAACAAACATGTTTTATTTCGCCTGTATATCACTTCTAGAGTTAAAGCAGACAATATTAGCCTAGTGGATGGGAAAATATGCTAGCTAACAATAACAATATCTCAGCACAGCATTGCCAAGGTCAGCTGTAATGGAAGGGGCACTTCACACTTCACTTTAATTGGAGAATGTGATTGATGATTGCAGAATGAAGGAGTGAATTATGCTTTATTATGGGTGATTGGGGGAGGGAGGATTCAGTTTTTGGCTTAACTTTGTGTGTGCCGAAGCTATGCAGAAATAAAAGGATTCTTTAAGGTAAATAAGCCTCAAAGTTCTTTGAAAAGCTACTCCTTTTCGGAACCATGTCATCAGTGTTCTAACTAGTTTTTCACTTGCTTCCAATTAAACATTTCACAGCAAATTAGAATTAGACAAATGAACTTGAAACTGGCATAAATACTGGCCTTACCTTGCCAAGGTGTCTAAAACTACATCTGTCTTGCACAAACAGGTGTATAATAAGTTTTGTTAATATTCCAGAAACCTCCTGGCAAGAAAATTGAAACCTTTAGAACAGAGGTGTCCAACCTTGGCAACTTTATTCCCCAGCCAGCATGAAGTCCACAGGTCTTAAGGCTGCCAAGATTGGACACCCTTGCTTTAGAATAAATTTTTATAAGGACTTTTAGAGGTCCCAGAGAAGCATCTATTTCAAATGAGCACGTTTGAATGCCAACTTTTTAGAATTTCTGACACCCATTACTCGTGATGTGCAAGAAAGAACTACCGGTAGGAGAGGAAAAAACCTCAGCACACGTGCCTGTACCTGGAAGAACTTTAATCTCTGCTTCGTCACTGTATTTGGGAGATCCACCAATTTCAATAATACAACAGTACGTTCCGGCGTCCTCATCTGTAGCATTGCTGACAATTAAAGTTCCACTTGGCAATCTGAGTACACGATCATCCAGAAAGAGGGCCTGATGGTCCAACTCCCACCTGACAAATGGTGCTAGATCAGCATTAACTTCACAGTTAAGAACTATGGGGTTTCCTCTATGGACAGAGGCAGACTCTGGCTGGGTAATGAATCTTGGAAGCCCTACGGACAAAAAAACAATGAAAGAAAAGCCCAAACAAGTAAACAAACAATGCAAGTACATTCCTATATCTTTTCTTTTGCCCTGAGAAATTAAAACAGCATTTTAAGCTAGTATTTTTATGCAAAAAAAAGATTCATAAATTCATTGTCCAGGTGTCTTGTGAACATTAGGAATGCAAGTTCTTGTGTTATTAAAGATTCTAGTTTACCTCTGAGAAATTACTTTTGAATGCCATAACCAATAATGAGAGAGTAGAAACTGATATCATACAGCTGCTCCATGTCATATATTTAATTAAATTAGAGCCTAATTGGAACCATAGATTAAAATCAGAAGGGAAAAAGTAGCATGTCAGATGAATAGTTAAGTACAGCTAAAAAATTCATGAACTAAAAAGAAAAACGTAAGAAGAAAAGCTGTGATAAAATATAAAAGAATAATCTTGGGCCAGTCTCTCTCTCTTAGCCCTAGGAAGCAAGCAATGGCAAACATTTCTCCAAAATCTTCCAAGAAAACTGCAGAGAGTAGAACAGGAAGTAACCAGGAATCAACATTGACTCAAAGGGACAAAAAAAAAAAAGTCACTAACACAAATAAGTACAACACAAGTATTTATTCTGCTGGTGAGTCCATAAACGGCAACAGCATAAAATATTGAATTTGCATGGCTGCCATCCAATAGTTATTATAGTAGTATCCCTTGGAAAGCTTATTATAATATACCACACTTTTACTTCTAGTATTATAAAAATGCAAACATTTAGATGAATGGTCTGGCTGCAAAAGAACAAATGGACATAAAGTCAACATTGATAAAAGAGCAACAGATGACAAATGCCGGCTGCTTCAAAGAAGGAAAGTGTGGGCCACCTAGTTAATTGCTGCAAAAAGATCACACAGACTGATTACAAGCAGCAGTATAACAAAGTAGCAACAATGGTACATTGGGAGATCTGCAAGGAATACCATTTGTCTGCAAGCAAGAACTGGTGGGACCACAAAAGAGACAATCATAGAAAGCGAAGAAGCTGGAAGAGCTTTGGAACTTTAGAATTCAACAAGCAGCTGCCACATAATGCTCCCAAATAAACAATTATTGATAAAAAAAAGACAAAGAAATCTGACAGTAGATGTTGCAATACCCGGAGGCAGCAGAATAGAAAAGAAAGAACTGGAAGAAATCAAAAAATACAAAGATCTGCAAACAGAGGTAGAATGACTGTGGCAAAAGAAAGCAAAGATAGCACCAATAGTCATAGGCACCTTGGATGCAATCCTGAAACATCTGGAGCACCATTTGAACACCATCAGCATTGACAAGATCACCATCAGTCAACTGCAAAAAGCAGTTTTATTTGCAACAGCTTATATATCCTGTGATGATACCTTTAACACCACGAACAACATCTGCCTATCCCAGGTCCCTGGGAAAGATTTGATAGGTGGGTAAAAATGTCAAATCTGCAACCAACCATACTAATGCTATACTCTTTTCTAAACAATGAGAAATGAAAGAGGAAACTATAATTGCAAATGGTGATCAAAGTAACAATTCACCTACCCGGTAGATAGAAAAAGTTTTTTTAATGCCTTAAAACAGTTCGTGGCTAATAATTCTTTCGAGATATTTAATGTACCATAAAATTAATTTGGGCTGCACAAATTTGCTGAAAAGCAATATATTCAATTAAAACATATTCTGACTGTTTAATCTGAAGCTGGTAAATTAGCAGCTTCTACCGTAAAAACTCCCAGATTATTTGACTGAGAAATGTTTGTTTGACTGGAAGATGTCAAAGCTCACAAAGTAATGAGGAAAGTAATAAAATGAAGGTTCACTACTTTCACTCTCTACTAAAGGAAAGAAAGTAGGCTTTTGATTTCCTGACAGCTTCAAAAAAAATCAGAGGACAGTATAACAATGATCTCATGAGACAGATTGTCTCCCAAATTAAATGAGAATCTTGGCTATCAGAAGGGCCGGAGACCATACTTCCATCTTGTCAGTAACAAAGTATTATTTTACTAGTAGTGGTTGGGACATGGCTGTGCAATACACTCAAACATCAGGCATTCTGTAATGATATCAGGCAGGAAAACCCCTGAGGAGGAAAAACACCATAGCTGCTTCATGTGGAAAAGTCTGAGGCAATGCACACCCAGCCTTTCATTGTTCTCTATTTCACTTTAATTTTAAAAAAAAAAAAAAATTAGGAAATGACCTCCATAGAGAGGGGAGGAAATGGCGGAGTCAGGAATTATACTAGGTTATTTAGCTATTTAATGTGTACCTGTAACTAACCTCAATATGATAAATCAAAATGATATATAATATCAACCAGACATAGACTTTTGACTTATGACTACAACTGAGCCCACGATTTTGGCTATAAGTTGTACTAGTTGTAAAACCTGTCCTAAAGTTAACCCTCTAAAGCAGTGTTTCACAACCATGACAACTTAAAAGTTATATCGACTTCAACTCCCAGAATGTCCCAGTCAGCCATTTTCCATGCTGGCTGGGGAATTCTGGGAGTTGAGGTCCACACATCTTAAAGTTGCCAAGGTTGAGAAATACTGCCCTAATGCTTCAAAGCAAGAAGTGGTCTCTGGGGACTGCCCCTTTTTAAAATAGACATTGCTGTTTTGGACGACTGCCTTCTCAGCCTGTTTCTCCTGTAGTACACAATATATATTTATTTCTGCAGAAATATTAACCTCAGATTTGGAAAATGTAGGCAATAGATATCCAAACAAGATTTTCACCTGCAACTGTAAGCTTAGCTGTCCTGCTTACAATGGTGCCAAGATTCTCCACCGTTGCCATACACTGGTAATGACCTTCATCAGGTTTATTGTGCTTGGAATGGACAACGCTGTTGATTAACAAAGATCCATCTGGTAATAACTGCCGACGGTCGTCGGATACCAAGTTCAAGAAAGTCCCATCCTTTCTCCATTCAATTTTTGGAGGTGATTCACAATATGCTGAACAGTTCAGTATAACAGAAGAAGCTCTAACTGACAGAGTGTCCACTGGTTCTACTAGGAAATAAAACGGAGTAAAGGTTCTCACTGTGGGTTCTATAAGAGAAAGAGAGAGAGAGAAAGAGTGTTATTTAGAGCATTCCAAATATATTATGCAGAAATCTTAAATTATTACAGATTAAAAAAAGACCTTCACTGCTCCAAAATCTACCTTCTATGTGTATCATACTAAAAAATCCTCAAGCTTCATCATCATCATCATCATCATCATCATCATCATCATGTTGGAAGGGACCGTGGAGGTCAACTAGTCCAACCCCCTGCCTAGGCAGGAAGCCCTATACCACTTCAGACAAATGGCTGCCCAGTCTCTTCTTAAAAACTTCCAGTGTTGGTGCATTCACCACTTCTGGAGGCAGGTTGTTCCACTGATTAATTGTTCTCACTGTCAGGAAGTTTCTCCTTAGTTCTAGGTTGCTTCTCTCCTTGATTAGTTTCCATCCATTGCTTCTTGTCCTGCCTTCACGCGCTTGGGAGAATAGCTTGACTCCCTCTTCTTTGGGGCAGCCCCTGAGACATTGGAACACTGCTATCATGTCCCACCTCATCCTTCTCTTCATTAAACTAGACATACCCATTTCCAATAATCGTTCCTTATATGGTTTAGCCTCCAGTCCTCTTACACGAAGAAGGCTAGATTAGCAGAAGAAACCATAATCAATAGTCCAAAGAATGACTTTTGCAACCTGGCAGCTAAATACTAGAGAAGAACAGGAAAAAGCAGTAGCGGCTTCTAGGCATTTCAAAAGAAAGCCTCTAGTTATTCTCCTTTTTGGAGGATGGAACAAGTGTCTCACAGAAGCCATGGCTTCAGGTGAATATACATTGCCCTTATATTCTTTTTTTAAAAAGGAGACAGAGCGAGCAACAGTGTGTGTGCCACTAGAAAACATATGGCCCCAAAATTAGCATGCACATCTTGTAATAGGCCATGCTCAGATATTAATAAAAACCCTGATCTCTCTCTATCAATACAACTGCAAATAAAAAAAAGGAGAAAAAAAATGCAGATCCTGGCTTCTGGGATTCTTTCCAACCCTTTCATCAGAATTGGCCACAGGAGGCATCTATATTCTTTTCTATCTGTCAGAGTACAGTAATCTGTTGAATCTCTGATATACAGTGGAAACCACAGGGCTAGTAGCATGTGCTTTATTATACATCACATGACCAGAAAAAAGGTGGCCTTGGAATGGAACAATCAGCAACATTTTGAGCACCTAACCAACTGTTCTATCACTGGGGTTCACTGGAATTTTTTATGGAAAGTTTTTCTCCATAATTTTCACAGATCCAGCCCATTACTAAGCTCAGTGTGTTGCTTGCCAGCTTCCCCTGTTCTGTTCACTTTGTAGATAATTATCCTGTGAATCAACAGGATCTGGAGAACCTTTATATCATTTATTTCCAACGTTTCAATGGAATTGAAAGAATAAAAACGAAGATCAATTCTGCACAAAACCTTTAATTAAATTATGCAAGATTATGCTGCTGTGTTAATAGTATCTTCCCTCCCTTGTAATATCATTGATCCAAAAGAGAATGTGCTTTGTTTCTCCAATATTTTATATACCGTAGTAAGTGTGGCATTTAACAACAAAAATTAAATTAGGCCTTTTATGTATCAGTGAACTTAATGCAGGTCCTAATGTGGTTTTCTTATAAACGTATCTTACAATAACTACAGGATTTAGAATTTAATATTTCATATTCCATATGAACAATTTCATGAAAACTTTTAGAAATTATTTTGCATCTTGGGGAAGATCTTAAAAGTGGAGGAAGCCCTTAACGTACAAAAAGAGATTCCACCGCCACATACATTTTCCCCAAATCATAAGCTCTTGCAAGTACAGCATTAAACTAGGCAGGAGAATTAAAACACTGTAACAAATAGAACAATAAGCAGGACAAAGGAACAATTCATAAATATTTACTTATCCTCTTTGTTCTCCTTGTGCATTACAGCAACCTCATAGCCACTAGATGGCATTCAAACCAACAAAATAAATGCCCAATGGTGCTCAAAATTAAAATCTTGTGCTGTTGTAGCTGCTCCTTTATGGGCAAAGTGTCAGATTCTCACTTCTAGTATATTTATACAATTTCAGAGGTTAGGTCAAGATATTTTTATTACAATTCTGAAGCCTACCTTCTAAAGATTATTATATTTACACATTAAATTTCCTCTTCCCTAAAATGTGTATTGGCTACAAGATACAGAAGAGAAAAAAATCATGTAGTCAACATATCTAACCCATAAATACAGCTCAACCTGAACAGTAACTTAGAATGTATTAAAGTGCTGATATGTCTTATATATTAAGGAAATCAACTCTTGGTTCTTCAAGATCATTACTGATCCCTTGTCTAGCCAGCCGATCTTGGGGTTCCAGCAGAGTTCCTTCTCAATTACTAACAAAACTTTAGGGATACTAATGTTACATTATTAAGCTACTCCTCCTCTCTTGCCTGCGAAGAGCATCCTATCTTGTTAAAAAAAACTGTGCAGCGAATAGGTACTCCCTGCCACTGCAGTCAGAACTGCCACCTAATAACGAAAGCAATAAAGATGCACAGTTTGGAGACATTTATATTGTCTGCAGCAATTGACAGCTCTGCTTGGGTCTGCTAATTCTCCCTATATAAACTGGAAAAACGCTTTGCATTTTAAGGATATACATCCTGGCAAATGTAGGCCTTAATTGCCAATTGGAGACAAAATGCATAAAATAAAGTGTCAGAAACTGAGACAATACTCTAATAGCTTTGTTTAAAGGCTTATTAAGAGTGGAAACAAAATGTGTTCCATAAGAGCCAGACCCCTGGCCAGTTTTTCTACTGAATCATCCCCCTTCCCCTATAAGGGAGAATAGGTTGGGGGAATTTGATAGGGCAGGAATACAGTCATAACCCATTGGTGGATTCTCCATCTCCCAGTGCTGGAGAATAGGTTGGGGGAAGCAGCTGGCATTCCGCCGGCTGCTCTAAAAGTAGCTCCTTGTGACTGTGGTGGTAAAGGCAGTCCACGCTCCAAAATTATTTCCGTAAATCACGATCTGGATTTCAGCAACAGCTTTCATCGACACTAGCACTGGATTCCAATTCCACAGCCAAAATATATATAGGAAATTGATTCACCGGACTCTCAAATGTCCAATTGATTTAGAATCAACCTGATCCCCTTTTAACAATTCAAGACAACTTTCTGATTTGGTCCGGAAAGTTGAGTTGATTCAACAATGTGACTGAAATCGGCTTTGAACAGAATCACCAAACTTGAAGTTTTGCACAGCCCTATTTACTCAAAAAATAAAAATGAAAATGAATTTATCTCCTCAATGCATTCTCCCCTCCTCCCCCCTTTTTTAAAATGATATGAAAAGACAGGGGAATTGTACAAGTAGTGGCTGAATATATTGCACTTATTCCTTGCACTGGTTGGCTAGCTCTTTCCAAGTACAACCCAAGGTGCTGATGATTTTGATCTTTAAAGGCCTATTTACATTTTTAAAGCCCTGAATAATCTTGACACTTCCTATCTGCAGGCCTGATTATACCTATATGAGCCTACAGAGAGATAAGAGAAGGCCTCATTCACTGGCTTATCATGTATCTTACTAGATAATAAAGTTCTCCCAGCAACAATCCCCCTTCCCTTGCAATTTCCTCTCTGTGCTTTAAAGACTAAGGACACCTTTTTCTTCCCAATCTGCATTTGGCAATTTAAAAAGATGATAATAAATGAAACCAGCTTTTTAAAGATAATTTCAGAATAATTACTTCTGTGTTAGAATTGCCTGTCTTGGGAGTCCGTTTTTCCCACAGTAGATTTCAAATCTCCAGATAATTGACTAAACAAAATGAAATTAGTTGGTAGTTTTGTGCAACACATTTGGAACCAGGCACAGTATTTCTGCATGCATCGACAACTGACTGCAAAGAATATTCTGTATGCGCATTTAGATATGTAGATCTGTTCCCTTTTCACTGAGCTATCGGTATATAGAACAAGCAACATGCAACAAAATCATTTCAAGGTATCTTTCTGTTCCCATTGTTTTGCATGTATGGTTGCTTGCCTAGTCTTGCTACAAAGAAGCACAGCTTATTCAAACCGTTTACATATTGTCAACACCTCTTGCATCTGCATCAGTCAACTTTCAGTATGTAACTCTTGCAATGTTTACTGAAGGTCACTGACATCAATCCCGTCTTTTGACAGACAGCGACAGCACTGAAAGAGTCCTAAGAACAGGGACTCGGCTGAAGAAATTTGCTTAGTAGAATACAAATAATAAGCGTGATGATTTTAATCTCTCTTATGATCTACATGGAATAAGGAAATCTATCTCAATTTCTAGATTACAATCAAAAGGAAAAAACAATGTTAAAACAGAAGAACTCTGTTGGAACAATTGAAGTTGTTAAAGAAAGCAAAGGATGTGCTACAGCCAATCGGTTAAAGTACAGCAAACAAAATTTCATTAATTGTCCTTTCTGCTGTTGTTTCCCAATAACTGATACCAAATAAATTTTGATATCAGTCACTGTATTGATTATGTCACTATGGCGATTAATAACTTTGATAGATTCATCCTTTATCTCTTTTAAAAGGGGATTAAAATAATTCAGGTTAGTGTTAATCAGTAGATGTTATCACAGCATATTCCATGATTTAACTATGAAATTTCTTTCAAAATATAAGAGACAAGAGTTAGGTAGAGTATGTCAAATGTGCCACATACACTATATACGCCTATCACAACAAAGGTAATTACTATATGTATTTCCCAATTACTCATTGCCAACACTAATCCCCCATCCATTACTATTAAATTCCTCCTGGATTTTAATTATTCTGGATCAATATGGCCCTTGTTAGAGAAATGAATGTAAGAATTAATTTGTTCCATAAGGCAATGTTAATCTTGATCTAATGCAATGAAATTAATCTTATAATCTCTCTCATTGGCCAAATATTACTTAAAGTCTTCTATAATAACAGGAATCATTTCTCCTGGCAATAAATTTTATGCTAATTATGTATAGTATATAACACCTTGCATCTGTCCTGTACCACTTCTAATCAACAGCTAAGTGCCAAGGTCTAATACTGCAGGAAAATTTCTCTATTCACTTTGATTATTTCAAAATGTATAAACTTTTTAAATTCTGTAAAAAAAACCATAGGGAAAATGATACTGCATCATTTTAAAAGCTATTTTTTCTACATTTTCCCTTTTTATTAATTTTGTGATTAAATTACAAATAAAATCAATTTGGTATTCAGATTGCTTTACATATTTATATAATTGCACCATATTTAACTGTTTTGTTTATAGCTCCCTTCTTAGCACTAACCAATGGATACAGCTTAGAGGTAAGTCAGACCCTTTGGCTGCAGAAAATTCTCCTTTGCAGAATCACTTTTAATACATGAATCCCAAAATTCTACTTTCCACAAAAATCATGGCTAAAGTTATATTGCTGGATCTAATTTTCTACATCCCCAGGTATTTTGATTATACAGGAAGTTGTATGTTAATTATTTGTAGCAAAATAAGAAATATAACTCTTGTTAATCATTTTCATGTAACATAGTAACCCTTCTCTTGATATTTACAAAACACTCAAAAATTCCCAGAAGAACCTGAAAGAATGCCCAACTGCAGCAAATCCAGTGCCAACAATCTACTATAGTTTCATTACTGGAATGGAAGCACATTCTAATCTAAAACACCAATTAAACTAGGGTTATACTTTTGGATCTAGTGCTAAAAAGAAAGCTGCAATCCTTATAAAAATGTGCACTAATTAGGAGTTTAACTGAGATTTAATTATACATTTAATAATTTTGGCCCTCTTGCTCACCATCTGTGGGAGACAGGCAAGCTGTGTGTCTCAGAATGAAGGAAAGGGGACATATGACAGAAGTAAACCAGCGAAGCAGGCACTATTGTTACTGATCAAAAGAAGAAAGGAGAAATTAAATGTTCTTTTTGTATTTATAAAACGTAAATATATCACTTGACAGTTGTTTAGAACTCCTATACTAATAACAGATTTCAGTAGAGCTGCATGTGTGTATGTGGTTCTGCTTGTGATGGAAAGAATACAAAAAAAAAAAACCCCAATACAAACCCAGATTGTTTTGTGTCTTTACTTTTCTGTGGAAAAAAAATAGTTTGTATTAAATAGTTCTAGTGACTCTTTCACATTGTTTTAACTGGCAATGTAAAAGGCACGGAAGACCTATACAGTATGTGGCTTTTGTTTTGGTAGGTTGCTGCTTTAACCAGGGCATTAGGAGTTATATGTTGTGGCGATGGCTTTAATCTTCATACACTGCCCAAAGTCAATGCAGTTAGGAGACTCTATAAATAAATGTATGCCCTGCATATTAAGCAACAGCATAATGTCTTGATGTCTTTGTGTGTTTCCTTGATATGGAACACAAATATATTAGTGATGGACTTTGCATCATGACTCAAGTTTATTTATTTGCCCCTTTGCCTCCACTATGGATGCTTACACTGCTAATATCACCTAATGATATTAAAATTATGTCCATGCCATACCAGAGAACATAATGCCAGAGTTGGAATCTAGGTAAGAGGTCTGTGAAATTATTCTGATTCAGGAAGGGTTACTTGTTGCCTGCTTGGAGGCACACATCACACCTGTCAGTCATTCATTATAGAAGAGACACGTTTCAAGAGATGCCAACTGGTGTAATGTTAGAACAGAACAGAACAGAGCTGGAAGGGACCTTGGAGATCTAGTCCAGCCCTCTGCTCGAGCAAACCTATACCATCTCCGACAGGTGATTGTCTAGTCTCTTCTTTAAAATCTCCAGTGATGGAGCACCCACAATTTCTGGAGGCAGGCTGTTCCACTGGTTAATTGTCCTCCCTGTTAGGAAGTTTCTCCTTAATTCCAGGTTGCTTCTCTCCTTGATCAGTTTCCAACCATTGTTTCTTGTCCTTCCCTCTGGTGCTCTGGTGAACAACCTGACCCCCTCTGCCTTGGGGCAGCCCCTCAGATACTGGAACACTGCTATCCTGTCTCCCCTATTTCTTCTTTTCTTTAGACTAGCCAAACCCAAGTCCACGTGTGTCCACGTGTGCTTTAAATCACCTTCTCCCATTTGGATCTTGGACCCTCCCAATGGCTCCTAAAAGACAAAACTAAGCTGTTCCTGTAGTTAGTGCTGGCATTTTCACAGGACTTGACTTGTTCTGCTTGGACCAGTTTCCTTTCCCCACCCACTTCAGTGACATAATTAAAAGCTGCTTAACTCCATTGCAATCCTAGGGAAAGATGAGGGAAATGGTTCATTAACATTTATTTGACTTAGATAACCCAATGCCTTCAGGGCATTCTAGACTGACTAAACCTTACAGAAACTTTCAGCCCTAGTAGTCATGAGGGCTAAAGATAAGAACATTAGGGGTATTTCTAGCTTATTTACTAGGTATTTACTATTATTTACTATTTCATTAGAATAATATTTCTTGTCTTAGGAAGCTGAAACAACTTAATGCATTCAATTGCAACTTGACTTTTAAAGCCTGAATTTTCCCTAAATGGGATACAGAAAGTATTTTCAAAGTTTCAAAACTGGTAGTAAGTCAGAAGAACTCAAGTGTGTTCAATATGAAAAAGGCTTTCCCTGAAACAGACTTTAATGCAGAGAATGGTACTGTAGCATTATCACTGAGATATATTTCTGCCTTACTTCGGCCAAAGCTAAATTTAATGGAACTTTGGGGAAAAGAATGTCTGTTAAAACTGAGTGTCTGTTAAATCTGAATTTGCATCACTGCCATAATTTATGTTGTTCATTTGATTACCCAATTAAGGTTTTCATTCATTTTAGTTTGTCTCCTATTTAATTATATAAATGAGGCAAATGACATCAAAACACTAATCATGTAATTTATTCAAAATAAAACAAATGGAGGCAAATGAAATAACCTGCATCAGTGGTCCAGACTACTAAGATAACAAGAAAAACATCTGATCCATCCAAAATAAAAAAAAATATCTGCTTCATTCAAAATCTGCTGAATGCCAGTCCAGAAAATTGGGGATTTGTCCTATGACAAATTAAGTTGGCATCTGTCTTTGCAACAACCTATACCTTTATGCTCTAAGTTGTCAACTTGAAGCTTGTTTGTTTGTTAATGGAGGGCGGGAGATATAAATTTGTGCCTTTATTAAAAGAACAAACTGAGGAAATACATTTTTCGGGGAGGTTAGGGTTAGGGTAAAATTAAATTCCTCTGTAAGTATAGCAAATATTTATGCCCACTATTTTCTTTGTTGATTGGCATTCTATCACGTGCCACATAACTCTGTATGTAGTGTTTGCTTTGCTTGCTTTGGGTTTTTTTTCATACTGCAGCCATGGGAAGAAAAAAAATTATCCATTGAAGATGCATTAATTCCTAAACACAGAAAATGAACATCACATGAATAATGAATTAGAAAATTTTGCTACATGTCAGCAGCTTTGTAGGAGGAAGCAATATTTATGAAGTCCCTTAGGACAATAAGAAGTTAAAAATGGAAAAGACACACACACTAACATTAACGCCGTTAGAAAGTTTGAGAATTCGTAGTAGTAACATACCATGGAGAGGGAGAAATATATTATACAGGCACATTCAGAAACAAACTACAGATGTTGTGTAATCAATATAGCTTAAAATACCCTACATTCACCCACACTAAATGAAGCTCCAGAAGAGACAATCTATTACAGAAGAGTGGGGATAGGGCAACATATGGTTTTACTCAGTTCTTTTGGGGGGAAATCCATTACAATATGGGTCCTGCCTATTTCCCCTTCGCACTTGTTGCAGCTACTATCAGTTCTACAGTATCTCTGCAGAAACCAGACAACTGGGCCTTCTTATACACAAGAGGACAATATGGCCACCATGCTTTGCAGAAAGAAAAACATGAAGGTAAATTGAAGGTAATAACTGTAAGAGTAGCAAGGAGGAAGGGGGCAAGCAAGGAAAAGGATTGAGGAGGGGGGCTTCAATCTTCCTTCACCTGCAATGCATTAAAATGGCCAAGTGATAAAATTTGGTCGTTTCTTCTTTCCAACTATCATGGTGAGGCTGAGAATGCTGGAATGAGGTTGGGTATGATGGAGGGAAGGGGACAAGGTAGCCTTCAGAGAGAAAAAGAAGTCCATTCCTGATCTACAGGACACAGGCACACATAGATCACTGGATGATAGCCTGGAACAGGAGAAAAAGAGGCCATCAAACCCGCACAACTAACGAATTCCAACCCTTCTAAGTTAGAAAGCTACACCATCCGTCATCATCATCATAATGCTGAAGTCGGCAATTCCCGACGGGTGGAGTAAATGAGATGATATGAAGAAATCAATGCAAACATAATTCCTTCATCCCGTAATTATTTTTGCAATCCCTATGAAAACATTTCCAAGTGTTGGACAGCATTCAGATCATCAGGGAAAACTGAAACATATAAATTTGTTCTTCCACTACCGCAAAGAATGAATTTGCAGCACTATGAGGTCCAGTAACTTTGGCTTATTTTACCAGTGTTTTATAACTTGCCAATGAATCAAAGCCTTTTCACAACGGATATTTCTACTCCACATGCATCCAATTAGGCTTAAAAAGAGTTCAACAAAAAGTTGTTTGACCTAAAATTATGACGTAATTGCTTCCAAACTGCCCAAAGTTTTTAGTAACAATAGCTACTGAACTCAGAAACTTTGCCTTCATCTTTCCCAAGAATGATTGTGCTCATGTGGGAAAGGAGGGGGTTTTTTGCCATTAATTCTCCCTATCCAGACAAATGTGGGCAATTGCTAGCAGCAGATTCTAAAGAAACATGCAGTACTCAGATCCCCCCCCCAAAAACCACATCAACAATAAATGGAGAAGCAGTTTCCTACTGATTTTTCCAGATAACAAAAGAAAGATGGGTAAATCATAACATAGACAGAATAGATCTATAAAAGATCTATTAAGATCTTTTCAAGTCCTGCTGTCCTTGTAGAATACCCATAGTCTTTTAAAAGCTCCTATAAGAGCTAAGGGTTATTTGAGGAACTGACTCTTCCCAGTTATGTCAACTTGTCCCCTAAGGCAGAGGTACCCAACCTTTTGACACCAGGGACCAGTTCTGTGGAGAAAGGTTTTTCCATAGACTGGAGAGTGCTTGGGTCTGGGTGCTGCCTGCATCCCATGGATGGGGCTTTGCTGTTTGTGGCATGCCACGGCCCAGTACTGGTCCACGGATCAGGGACCCCTGCCATAAGGTCTAGCAGGAAGGGCATGCTCCAGGTTTTGATTTTAGGGAGAGCCATCTGGTGGGGTTCAGGAATACAGCCTCTTCTGTAGTTGCATTCACTTTTTGGAGCATCATTTCCCCCAGAGATTAGATTGGAACAGACCTCATCAGCCTTTCACAAGGTTGTGTGACCAACCTTGGGGTCCATATTTGTGTGTGAGCATCTTAAAGGGCTATGCTGAATTGTGTTGTATTTTTTAATCTCAGCTATGTGTTTCTTTATTGTTTTATGTTTGTAATTATTGTTAGCCTCTCGGACTCAGGGAGGGAGGGAGGGAGGATGGAAGGGATGGATGGATGGATGGATGGAAGGAAGGAAGGAAGGAAGGAAAGGAGGAAGGAAGGAAGGAAAGGTTGCTCCTCCAAGTTAAACTCTTTACAACTGGGGGGGGGGAATTGCTGTGTATCTTTTGCATGCATGTTTTGTTGACATGTAAAATATTTTGATATATTAAAATTAAAACTGTCAGAGTTGCTTATAACAAATAGTTATAAATTAGGAAGGCATTAAAGAGGTACCAATAGCACATGATAATCTTGTTGCATGCTGTTGGTGCTTCCTTAATTGAATGCCTATTTTTTCTAGGGCTATATGGCTACTATGCAACTTCAGGGAAAAGTGCAGCTTTTAAGCAGCCACCAATAGATACAATGAACGAATTTAAAGTTATAATACTTGTAGGAATTCATTTCTTATTAGCATTTTAGGTAAACATATTGATAGCCAAATATGAATAGGATTGTCCAAACAGGGTGCTTGTCTTCCTCAATATCAATTTATAATTTAAACAATTTATAAACAATATATAAACATTAGAGTCATTTCATTCAAAGCCCTTTAGGAGCACTGCATGCCAACAATCAATCTCTATTCAAATGATCATTAAAAGACTTTAATAAAGTTAAATTTTCTGAAGTCAAAATCACTGTAGAAAAAGGCTCTCATAATAATCAATCAATCAATCCAAAATTATGGGTTTCTTTTTTTACACAGCAGTATCTGCCAGAGAAACCTTCTGCCCTTTTCATAAAGACAAAGCAAAAGCAGAAATCCTCATTTCCTAATTATTTCCTAGTTATTTTACAATTACTTCCTTTCAGGAAACTTATGCAGTCTGACTAGCTCCAACACTAACAATCTTCTTCAGAACTAAGCTATCCAAATATCCTAGGAACTTCTAGACTAGAAATAATGATAAATATGGGGTTCTGTGTTAAACGGCACAGCTTTTGTGTTGGGAAAATAGCTTTATTGGGAATCCTATGAATCTCATCCCTAACAAATCCAGATCTCCACAAATACAAATAACAATTTGATAAGTCTACTGAAAATTATAATTGCAAGGGACTAGGAAGCACAAAGAGATTTCCTAAGCAGGAATGTACAAGCAAACGATCCCATTTATTAGTAAAAGTACTTGCTTGTGTTTGAGTGTAGTAGACATGCTAAATTCAGTTTCTACCCAATCAATGCTCAGGGGGCGTATGGAGATTGTGGCAGTTATCGTAGCCAATGAGGTTTATCCAAGGCGCGATTATTGCTAATTGAAAACTTGAGAATGTGGTGAATTGGTAACGGCTGATGGCAAAAAGGTAGACAAAACAAGAAAGTCCCACTTGCTTTTTGGGAAAAGCACCTTTGGGACAACCATGACCTGGACGGTTGAGAATCTCCAAAAACAAAAAGGCAGAATGTTTCATTCCTCTTCTGCACCTTTTTTCCTCTCAGAAGGGAAATGAAGCTCCAGCTCTTTCACTGTTACATCTCTGGGGGAACAAGGGAACTGCAGCATAAGATAGACAGAGAGAGGATAAGAGAGAACTTAGCTAACTTAAGTGAACTCAAGATTCCAGGGTTAGGTGGATGACCCTGTCTCTAAAGCAGCGCCCCCCAACCTTTTGGGAACCAGGGACCCGTTCCGTGGAGAGACGCTTTTTCATGGACTGGAGGGGGCCTAGTTTCGTGTGCTGCCTGCATCCTGCGGATGGGGCTTTGCTTGTTCGTGCAGCCCAGTCTCTGGCATGCTGTGGACCGCTGCCAGTCCACGGACCAGGGGTTGAGGACCTCTGCTCTAAGGGTCCTAAAGAATCAGTGGGGCTCATCACAGAACCATTCTTGGAAATGTTGAAATCCTCTGGACAACTGTTGAAGCTTCAGAAGACTAGACAAGAACAAACATCATCCCATCTTCAAGAGGAGGAGAGCCTGGAAAATGATCAGCTTTTTTGCTATTCTACAAAATCTTAGTGTGGTGGTGTATTTCTTGACTGCCGGTTCCTTTACTTAAAAGGCAGAATCTGTCCATGACTTCAGTATCTTTACAGGTAGTCCTCAACTCACATCATTTGAAGTTACAAAAACAGCACTGAAACAGTAACTTAGGACTGTTTTTCACACTTACAACCGTTGCAGCATGACAGGGTCATGTGATCACCTTCTGCACCGTTCTGACAAGCAAAGTCAATGGGGAAGCCAGATTTATTGAACAGCCATGTTACTGACTTAATCACTGCAGTGATTCCCTTAAAAACTGTGGCAAGGAAGGTCGTAAAAATGGAACAAAATTCACTTCACAAATGTCTCACTTAGCCACAGAAATCCTGGGCTCGACTGAGGTCGTAAGTTGGGGGCTACTTGCATTGTGACTTCTAAGGCTGACTGCTCTCCTTGTTGCTATTCGTTTGCTGTTCTTTACATTTAACTTTAGTCCCATTTCCCCCCCCCCCACTATGATCCCTGGTTATATATTAGCTGGAGAAAGAAGGAAGGAGGTGGATATAAATATCACTGTAAAACATTTATAAATGGTGACCTAGAAACCAGAAATTATTACCATCCCTATTTTGACAAATGTACTTCAGCAGTATATTTTATGCATAGGATTAATTGAAGTAAGCTGACTTTCTAAAAATTGCACGAGTTAATTAGATTTGTATTGCACTCTTTGAACATGTTCGTAGGTTATGATGGAAGTTTCTTGTCATAGCAGTTTTTTTTCTTTTAAGGCAACTTCCTAGGCCAGCGGTTCTCAACCTATGGGTCGCGACCCCATTTGGGGTCAAACGACCGTTTCGCGTGGGTCGCCGGACACCGCGGTCCGCCATTTTGGTTTTTTTTTTTTTTGTCGTGCGCGTGCCGCGCATGCGCGGTTTGGGTCGTCACGTGCGCGCCGCGCATGCGCGGATTGGCCCGTCGCGGTCCGCCATTTTGTTTTTTTATTATTATTATTTTCGTCGTGCATGCGCTGCACATGCGCGGATCAGCCCGTTGCGCGCGCGCGCGCCCAGGTCAGGGTCGCGGCGCGCATGGGCGGCGCAAGTGGGGTCTCAACCTGAAAAAGATTGAGAACCACTGTCCTAGGCTATTATTATCATCATCACCATAATCAAATATGGAAAATGAAGATTACTGATTAATTAAATACTGACAGAACAAGGATCCACGAGTTATAGCTTGGTTGAATAACCAGCTTTTTCTTACGTTTATCATTCTTTGCTTTTTGTTAGGTCTCTACAAAGGGGGAGCTGCCCCTTACATTGTTTCTAACACTTTTATTTCTTAAACAGTTTTATCCCACCCTTTCTTTAAGATATTTAGAGCAGTATACAATCTCCACTCTTTTTCCCCTCTTACTGACATACATGAAGCAGAAATACAGTGACTACAATCCCACATCAACTTCACGAGGGAAGAATTTAAATCCAAATCTGCATGTTTTAATCGCAATATTTAGCCATTGTCATGCACTGGTCTGTAGAATACTATGTTCCCTCTTGCAAACTACAGTGGCAAGCCACTACAGCTTTAAATCCCAATTGTCTTATTAACACAGGATGCTATTTACAATAAAATAGCTGCACATTTCCATTTAGTTTTGCACACAATCACTGTTTTCTGTCTCCTGCTGTGGCTACAGATCCTTAAATACTGTTCAACAAGAAAGCAAAAGTACCCAAGCATTACTTGGTGGATTTTCCATTTTATATATGTGGGCACACAAACATTAGGACTGTAATTCTGTATTCACTTCTTGGAAAATAAGACTTACTGAATTCAAAATCCTAATTTTAAAGTCTTATTACAAAACAATAAGCAAGCATTCATAGAAATAATAGAAAAAAAATCTACTAACAAAAAGAAGAATATTTAGACCAGGTAACATTTTACAAATATTTCATTTAATAGGGTTTTTTTTTTAAAGGACTGTTTTAAGGAATACTTTTTCTAAACTGAGAGAACACTGACTGTTTTGTTTGAGCCTGCCAAGAGCCATACACCAAAATCAGACTTTCTCCCCCCTAAAGTACACAATCTTAGTTCACATCACACAAGCTTCCTTGTTCCTACTTAAGTGCTCTCTTCTGTGAAGCAAGGCTTTATATGCCTGTGGTGGAATAAGCCCACTAGTTTATTTCTCTTTCAAAATGTATGCAGTTAATTAAAGTGTAAAGTAATACCTGTTTTGAAAGTTTGGCACAGAGGAGTGACATGTTCTTTTAAACTGAGAATGTGTCAAAAAGAGGTCAATTTGTGCTCAGGAGTCATGCACATTTTTAAAAGGCATGGGGAATTAGTTTGGTTATTGTAAGTTCATCAATTTCTTGCAATGACTGGATTTTTCCTTTCCTTTTATTTTTCCCTTTAAATTAAGAGAATGAACTCTTTATTTCCTACTCAGACAATCTGAGAAAAATTTAAACAATAAAACAATTCATTTAAAAAAACAAATCCAGGGTACAAATAGAAGTTATACAGCCTCTACTGAGATGCTCAAGAGTCATTTAGGAAAGAGTAACTTTTTGGAGCTTCCCAGTGACACTCACCACATGTCATTTTGCTGAGACTACAGCACTACTGCATATTTTGCCTAAACCTAAGAAACGTGTAACCCAGGGTGAACAATCAGTGGCCTTCACCCCTTAAGTAATCCTTGGTCTAATCTTTTATGGCCCTCAATTAATTTCAAGAGCCCTTTGAAGAAAATCAATTCACCTTGAGTAGGAGCAATCTGTCAAGGAAGGATGGACAAAAGTATCAGAAAGAGAGAGAGGAATATTGTAACTTTACTGTCATACTCCAGTCTTATTTACTGCTAGTTGAACTCCCTATTCATTACTGACATGCAGTTCTTACAGATTATTTCCAAATAAATATGAACCTCAACAGAAAAAAAAGATTTCCCATGGTGTACGTTTTCCTACAGATGATCATTATCTTACAGTCATAAGGTCCTGTTCAGCAAAAGCAATACTTTAGGTTAATAATCACTTTCGTTTCCTAAAGTATGCTAAGGAGAAACATCTTTGCAAACTCCCTTTAAAACATTTAAATGTATTATGAAAAGTGTGCAAAGAAACATTTTTATTTCATTTTCTAGATTATCTCCCCCCCCCCAAAAAATATTATTTCTAACAACTGTTATGATGTGCATATTATCAATACATTAAACACATTTCCAACTGCATTACACGACTACACAATGGATTCCAGTGATGATAAATGCATTCATTATTTTTTGTGTCAATGAAGACATTTTCCCTCGTAAGTGCAAGTTTGCTTAAACATTTGTTGATCAATATTCTGGGGAAGGACTATAAAGCAGCAGTAGAACTTGTGCTTCATATATACACAAGCACATTAAATTAAAAAAATCCATTATTTTTACATTCAACCTAAGAGTTTTTTCAAATGATTATTTTAAATCACTACAAGATGTTTCAAAATTATGCTTACAAAGTGCACTATTTACACAAGGTATAGACTGAAAAACTATATTCCACAATGAATCAATTATTTTCCGAAGTATACTTTGCCTTGTTACATTCTTATAAGTGAATTATAAAAATTCCATAAGCAAACTCTGGCCAAGAAACTAAATCCACTAAAGAAATTCAGATTAAACATCTAGTCTACAATTTCAAAATTATATATACTAGTATAGAAATTTACAGAATCACTACATCTGATACAAAAATCACAGATCAAGCACAACTTTCCAAAGGGAAAAGTGGCTGAAATACAACCATACCAACAGGAACCACAATTGTCTAAGTTATCTGCTGAATTTCCTCATAGACAAGCAGCAAAGCTTAGTACAGCTTTTGGCAATTTGTATTTAAATGGCAGAACAGATCTCAGCCTTCCATATTCTATCAACACACTATAGCTGAATTCACACATTATAAATAAACTAACACTGTCTGGATTAAAAGAAAACTTTTGAAGACTCAATCAGAAGTACAATGTCTGGAATCATACAGCATGCTACTTCCTGTTTAGGGCTTCAAATACACCTGGGATATTTTGCCCATTGCATCAATGCTTTTTTTAAAAAAATCTTTTTTATATTTACCTAACTTGCCATTGCTGGTGACTTTATAATTCCTTTGAGATAATAAGAAAGAGTAATCATACAAATTCTTCTTCGGGCTTTAAAGGGCCTGACCAAGTTCCTGCATATTGGCTGAGTCAGGGAAAGTTCTCTAGGAAATCATAGCCAAAGCACATTAACAAAGAAGATGCAACAACTAGAAAGATAATAAGGCATAATAAGTAAAAATGAAGAACTATTAAAGAGATAAGTAAGTGGTATTTTAATTAGGACTTTGAAGTCTCATAATGAGATGCATCATACTGCAATTCAATTAAATCACATTGTGTGTTTTCGAATAATCTACAAGCTATCTTCGGACTTGATTAGTTTATTAAAAATACAATGTAAACATATATACATGCTCACTCAAAAATACACAGGATGCTACCGGTAGATAGATTTTCATTAGCTTACAAGCCATATTAAGAGAGTGTTACTAATGTTATTTCATGCAAGGTACAGCTTGGAAACATTTAATAATAATAAATATCTCCATCTCCATCTCTAAGCAGAGCAGTTACAATAAAGCAGTGGTGACGAACCTATGGCACGGGTGCCAGAGGCGGCACTCAGAGCGCCATCGCCCCAGTCCTAGGCCTTCAGCTGAGTTTTATAAAACCTTTTCACTTTAGGCCTCTGCCACCGTGTGCAAAAAAAAAAAAAAAGGTTCAATCAGTCAATTTCAACTTCTCACAGGAAAAAAAATCTCTTGCAAAGTTGGAATTGATTGATTGAACTTTTTAGTCCCACTTTGTCTGCCGTTACCACCGCAGCCACGCCCACCCAATGGGCCACACCCACCCAATGGGCCACACCCACCCAAAGGGGCACATCCACCCAGCACTCGATGATGCATAAGTGGGTTTTGGGTTGCAGTTTGGGCACTCGGCCTCTAAAAGGTTCGCCATCACTACAATAAAGTATCACCTAGAAGCAGAAAGATACGAGTGCATTGGAGCCAAGTTACCACTAATTCAAAACTGACATGTAAAAAAATTAGCCAATCAATATATTTTTTAATTTCCTTTTCATAGCTCTATGCAGGCATCTACTCTGATATGTCAACAGTTTTTAGTTAACTTATTTTCTGTGGTAAATAAATATCAAACTGTTCAATACCTGTAATGCTGATTATTGTGGAAGGTTATGATATTATTTACTCATTCATTTCAGAGGCAAGGACAAACAGCAGTTGAGTTTCACTGTAGAAATAAATTTAAGATTAAATCGTGGAAGAAATAGCCTCTCCGGGGATACAGCCATTCATCTACAATGTATGGTTTTTCTTTTATGCAAGGAGAATAAATGCTGATAGATAACCTGTTCAGAGAATCCTGTGCCAAGTACTGTTGAGACTCTGGCCAATGCCAATCAAATTAGTATGGTTATTGAATGGGTAATCAATGTTTAAGCAGTAGTACAGATGAAAAAGTTTAGGTGGCACATGACTTTTAATCAATAAGTATAAACTTCTTGCTCTTCACTTATAATTTCTGCAATTACTGATTCCTAACATTTTAATTGTATGATTGGCTATATTGTATTGTTGCTGTAAACTACTGTGACCCTATTGGTTGATTGGTATACAAATGCAATAAATGAATTGATACATTCCTGATGAAATCTGCCATCATATTTTGGATATTTTTGCTTATTATCACCATCCACAATTTCCTACTTTAGTAAACTGTAAGCATCAAATTCTGTTTCTTATCACAAAGGAATAAATCTCAGTATATAATTGGCAATTGCCTCCCTAAAGTTCATACATTATATCTCTGCTTTGATAGCTGGGATAGCTGGGTCTCTCACACACAGATATTCTCCCTCATAGTGTACAGTATTCTTCAATGGCAATTGAACAGTGCTGCATCAGGCATTTTGACTGTGAAACCATTAACAAAGGAAATCCTCAAGTATCTGCAAGTATCCTTTTATATACTTTTGATTAGCAGGTTTCAGACATAATGGACAAAATCTGTCTGGTCATTTTATGCTTTTGCAAAAAATCCCATTGCTATGCATAAAGTACCATAACTGCGGGAGACAGTGGAGGAAAGGGGACCCCGGTGCAGGGAGTCACGAAGAGTCAGACAGGCATGATTTAGTGACTAAACAACAGCGACAAACGCATGCTAAAAATCCCATTCTTATGCATGCATAAAATTACCTTCAGATTTAATAAGGTTCTGCTTTAATACATAATTTTTCATACCATCACCTTGTTAAATCAAGAGATTACTATGTGAAAAAATAAAGCTAGTAATCTGCACACCAAGTTCTACCACAGCCAAAATGCTGTCCGTACTTTTTAACCTTCTCTCAGTGGGGATCAATGGGTGGAGAGGCACAGGTGTCATCATCAAGCAAAATGGTGCAAAGTCATAATACACAATGATTCCAATATGTAATTCATGATTAGTTGGTTTATCATTGGGCAGATGGTTGGGAACCAGCCCAACAACAAACTAGCTAAGTGCCAATCTGACACCAAGGAAAAATGAAGAATTCTCACATTTTCTCCAAAGAAAGCATTATGTGAAACTAGGTCACTGACCCAAAATAATCAAATCTGAATTTGAATTATGTTATCTGAAATAACATGATTTGAATTATGTTAAATAGAGCACTGAGCTGGACAGACTAGTTCCTCAAACTAACATAGCATTTACAAATTCCTGGAGAAATATACTGCCCTTCTTAATCAAGCTATGTTAACTTTCCATATACCTGTGCTATAAAAATAAGCATTGTTTTGCTAGTGAATATATACAAACCCAGGTTTTGCAATAGATTATGAAGAAATAGCAAAACCTGGAGCTTTCCCCCCCTTTTTTTCATAAAGTTCTTTGCCATTCATCACAACAATAGCCTCAAGAGAAACCCCAAGAGAAGCCATTTACTCTCCTTTCCATGTAGGAACGGATCACACTACTCACGCCAACTTTTGTTCCTTTATCTACTTCTACATATAGTTTCATCCTACATTGGGACTCAGTACTGTGAGACTGATTTTTAGATGCAGAAGTGTTTTAGTTGTTCACTTCAGCTGTACTGCAAAATTCCCTTTATCTCAGTTCCTATCTGGCTTATTTCATCTGTGATGACAACAATCACAGCAATAGTAAGGTATAGATATATTCCCCCCACCTTCCTCTCTTATACTGAAACCACTACAATTTAGTGGAAGGAGGGGAGGAGCCAGGATTCCCTTTCATTCAAAGAAACACCAGCCTCCATAATCCTACAGTATAACTCTCCCATCTTGCTCTTTGATGATAACAGCCACTCAAACATGAACATTATAAAAATCATCACCCTTGTTGAAAAACACAATGTTCCAATAATGTATAGCGGTAGGGGAGTTTTGCTTTTTTATACTAGTTTATACTATTTTTTATACTATTTCACCATCTCACAAATTTTGTCTTATGACAGTTGCCTTGTGAGATGCTACAGGATCATAGTTGTCTCTTTTGAGTGACTCATTGGCAATTCTCAAGGGAAACAATTTAGAGACGAAGCCATTGTATCCCACTCTGTTAGTTGCTACTATTCATTACCGCTGTCCTAGAGAATTTTTGCATACGATCACGGGGACAGTTGCACATACCCACCACTTTCTCCATCTTCTGGCCATTTTCAAGGACAGAATTTGTTTATTATCTATTTATCTTTATACCTATCAGTCATGTTGATATCCTACTGCAGTCCAACGACTTTTGGCAGCTTCCATTATGTGAAAAATTGAAAGACCCACAGTACATAAAACATAAAAAAATAAATAAACCATAAAAATCATAAACCAATAAATTCTGTCAATTATTACAAAAACAAAGGCAAAACATAAATGTGAATAAAAGATGGGCAAATCATGAACTCAGCTGGAAAGCTCTCCAACATCCTTCTAAAAATCATCAGGGAGAAGGCTAGTCTGATCTCCATTGGGAAAAGTCCTTGGCTTGCCACCATTCATTTAGCAACTGTTTGAAGCTACAATAGCTCAACCAGTCTTCCCGCTTGTGACCTTTGCAGCATCCTCATTCCTACATGATGAAAATTTGGGCACTTGGTAACCGGCAGGGTCTCAAGGCCATGTGATGGCCATTTTGACTTTCCCCCAACCTCCTTCCGACAGCAAAGTCAATATGGGAATCTGGATTCACTTGATGGTTTTGTGATTTGCTGAACAATTGCAATGATTTGGCAAAAAAGTCCTAAAAACAGGCACGACTCATTTAACAACCACCTTACTTAGCAATGGAAATTCTGATCCCGACTATGGTTGTAAGTCAAGGACTACCTGAATTCCCAAATCTGGTGATGCCACTGAAAAGTAGTACTTCCTGACTTCAGCTCCTTTCACTTCCTTGAAGTGCAGGATCACAAGGAGCTCCTCCTTAGATCAGGGATCCCCAACCCCTATTCTGTGGATTGGTACCAGGCCATGGCATGCCAGCAACTGGTCCGCATAAACAAGCAGAGCCCCATCCATGGGATGCAGGCAGCACACAAAAACACGCACTCTACACTTTCTCCACAGAACCGGTCCCTGGTGCCCAAAAGGTTGGGGACCTCTGCCTTAGATGCTCTGGTGTGTTGGGTCCCTTCAGATTGGTGGAGACTGTGCTATGAGTATTAAATCTTGAGCCACTAGTTTTAAATCTACCTTGAGAACATATCACCAGAAGCCCTTCACAGAATATCAGAGATGGAAACTTTCAATGAGCAATTACAACAGAAGAAAGTTGTTTTCAGCAGCAGCCTCCTAATAGTAATTCTTTTCCTCAAAAGAACTACCTGAGATTTTGTTTATTACCTCTTTAGCACCTTTTATCTTTCTAAGTCTTTTAAACTGCAGCGATTTTAATGCCATTTGTGGATTGTGCTTTTTATCCCCCTGCTCTTTATTTTAATCACCTGATGTTTTTTTTCCTTTATAGTATCACTTCTTGCAGTGATTGTTAGTTTTATGTTGTCAGCCACACAAATAAATTTTGTTGCAGAATAGCACCTAATCAAAAGTAAATTGAAAAAATGAAACATTTCAAGTACTAAGTCACTCTACAAAGATGTAAACATTCGAAGAACACAACCAAACATTTATGACTGACTTTTCAAACTGCAGTATCAGTAGCTACAAGTAGTGCCATGTCAGGACTTTTGCATGTCAGTCATCTAAACTCACCTCAAGACTGAAAATACACAAGGATGCTAAGCTCAAATATATACTTGAAAACGGTCAGTAACGATTATAAGGCATAAACTAAAACCAGCACACAGTTTTAATAGTACTATTTATTACCATTCAGAATTTCAGCCTTCTCCAACATGTTTGCCCTCTAAATGTTTTGGATTACAACTGGCATCATCCTCAGGCAGCATGTTTAAAGTGGTAATAAAACCAACTGGAAGATATGAAATAGCTGAAATAAGAGCCATTTGCAGTTTACATGCCTTTTCTCAGCATTATTCTGATTTCAATTCGAGGTAGCGTCCCAGCTAAACAGTAATGTACTCCAATTAACATTCTGTTTGTGTGTACACATTTACTACCAAAAAATATACACTGCCAACTCGTTTTTTTTAGTTTCAGCCATGTACTATAACCACAGGATACTCCAGAAATAGTATAGGTACTGAAAAGCTGAGATCACTACAGATATAATACGCTGAAAAACAAAATCCATGCCAGATATAGTAAGTACCTTGATGTGTAATGTCAAAAAGACAAGCATAACCATTCGAGGCTGTTTTAGACATTTCTGACAGGACTGAATCTGTTTTCATCTGTTTTAATATCTGGTCTCCTTAACTGTACAATAAGAACCCAGCCTCTTATAGTGCAGGATTAAGGTATGCACATTTTTAATTGAAAGCATTTCAAATCTGAAATGTTGCAGGTTCAAAAACATGTTGCACCTCCCTAATGTGGGCTGCAACTTACACATTCCTCTGGCAGTTAATTAGCTTTACTTTCCATAACACAAAAAGCCATTTACGTGGGCAGCTCCCTAATTGCTAACACAAGCTTCCCATCCTGCCCAGGTTTTTAGAAGTAAACAAGCCCGGGATCACACTACACACCCACAAGATTGAAGGCTAGCTCTTGCACGCCACTGCACCTGACATAACTTAAGGACAATGCACGCAGCGCCGGCATCACACACCAGCTCCTTTTCAGGAGTAAAAATACACTGATTGCAGAAAGCCAAGCTGGTGAGGGGGGGGAATTTCCCCTAAAGAAATACCACCAGGTTTCCCCTACCATTTGTCTCCCACCTCAAAAGAGCGCCACTCATCCAATGCAATGGGGAGTGGAGAGAGGAGGGGTATGCGCTGATGAATGACCAAAGACGCACTTCTGCAGGGGCTCTCCCTCCTGCCTACTTACTCTACAGCCACGTAGTAGTAGTAGTAGTAGTAGTAGTAGTAGTAGTAGTAGTAGTAGTAGTAGTAGTAGTAGTAGTAGTAGTAAATGGCACCAGTAACTGTCTATTACGGGGAGGCGCAGTGGCCTCTGCTGGCACACCAAATCCTTGTGAAACACCTCCGGATGGGACTCTTACAAGTGGAGGCAACCTGTGTGGGCTTTTTTTTTTCCCTGGGGGAGGAAAAGTGGGCAGAAGAAGGAGGGAATGCAAAAGGAGAAAGAGAGGGGGGTGCAGGGAGGGGGGGAAGCACCTCTTTCCATCCTTTGATGTCCGTTTTTCTGGCTGGGGGGGGGAGAAAAGGACTCCTTCCCCCCCCTTCGCACGCAGCATCAGCACCACTGCCTGGATCGCCAAGTCTCTCCGGCAGCCGAGAAAAGACCCCACACACCGGCAAACCCCGCGCACACACACACACACACACACACACAGAGAGAGAGAGACACAAACATAAACACCCACGCACGGGGAGGGACGGGGTCCCCTGCGGGGGGGGAGGCCAAGGAAGGAGGAAGAGAAAGAAAGGAGGAGAGAGAGAGAGAGAGAGAGAGAGAGAGAGAGAGAGAGAGAGAGAGAGAGAGAGAGAGAGAGAGAGAGAGAGAGAGAGAGAGAGAGAGAGAGAGAGAGAGAGAGAGAGAGAGAGAGAGACGGGGGGGTGAAGAAAGGAGCGACCCCCGCCGGCTCCTGCAGCCGAGGCCGGCGCCTGCGGGGGGGGGGGAAGACCCTGCGCGGCGTCCCCGCTCCGAGGCCAGCAGCCCCGCCGAGACTCCGGGGTGGGTGTCGGGGGGTCCCTTTCGGAGAGGGGGGGTAAAGGAGGCGACGCCGAGGAGAGAGACCCTCGTCCTCCTCCTCCCCCTGCCCTCCGCAGGCGCCCCCCGAAACCCCCTCCTGGCTGTGCCCCTCCCCCCCCGAAGCCCCCTCCCCACCGGCCGGGCACTCACCTGCGGGCTGCTGCTGAGGCGGCGCGGCGGCGGCAGCGGCGGCGGCGCTCCGGCCGGCCGAGTCGGGGCGCTGCCCGCCGAGCAGCGCGACCCAGAGCGAGCCCAGCAGCAGCAGCCGCCGCCAGGCGCCCCGCGCCGCCATCGCTCGCTCCCCCTCACGCCGGCGGCCGGGCACGCAGAGGGGGCGCGGCGGCGGCCAGGGCAGCCGAGCGGGCTCAGCGCCTTCTGCGCCCCGCGCCGAGGAAGGCAGGCAAGAAGGCGGGCAGGGAGACGGGGGCGGGGGTCACTCCATGGCGGGCCGGTCCCGCCGCCGCGGAGCCCCTTTTTTCGCCTCAGAGAGTCGCGCCGACAGCGGCGGGCAGGAGGAGCAACAGTCCGGCGCGCTCCCGGCTCCGGCGTGCGTGCGTGCGTGCGGCGCGCGCCCCCGCACCTCTCTCTCTCTCCCCTCCTTTTCTCCTCACGCTCCTTTGCCCGTTGGCTGGCCGCGCAGGCGCACACGCCTTTCCATTGATTTCTCCCCCCCCCTCTCTCTCTCTCTCTCTAGCGCGCGCGCACGCGTTGCGTGTGTGTCTGTGTCTGTCAGGGAGGGAGCGCGCGCTGAGCTGACAGAATTCCAAAGGAAGGGGGAGGGGGCCGAGGAAGCCCCGAGGAGGCGTGTCCGCCTGCGCACGCGCGCCGGCTCGCCCCGAGCCGCGGCAGGCGATGCTCGGCTTCCTCCCTCTTCCCTCTCTCTTCTCTCCCTCTCTCTCTCTCTCTTTCCCCCCCCCCGCGCAGTTCGTGTCTCACGGACATTCCCGAACTCCGCCCCGACGAGTGACGGAGGGCAGCGGGAAGGAAAACCCGGCGAGAGGGAGAATTCCAAAGAAGAGGAGGAGGAGGAGAAGAAGAAGCAGAGGAATCGGTTGCTCTGAAAGAGACGGGACGGGGAAGAGGAGCGGGACGGAGGGAGGGAGGGAAAACCCGTCCTGGCTTTTCAGGTGTAGGGGACGGGACGGAAGGAGTCCCGCGGGGCTAAGGGAGGGAGTTTGGGGGGGGGGGTGTGTGAAAAGCTGCACCCTGCTCCATTAAGCAACGGAGAGCCGAATTTCCATGGATGGGTGACACGCTGCACCCAATTTTACGACCTCTTTTTCTACAGCTCTTAAGTAAAAAAAAATCACTGTGGCCATTAAGTGAATCGTGCGGTTGTTAAAGTCAACGGCACCCCCAGTTCATTTTGCTTGTTGGGAAGGTTGCAAATGGTGACCACGCAACAGGCACACACACACACACACACACACACACACACACCAGGATGCTGCAACCATGTGGTAATATGGGTTGCCAAATGCTGGGTTGCCAAATGCCCGACTTTTAATCACGTGGCCGTGGGAATGCTGGGAGGGTTGCAAGCCTGAGGAACCGGCGCAAGTCGCTTTTTTTTTCCAGCGCCATTGTAACTCGGAACGGTCGCTAAAAGAATGGTGATAAGTGGAGGACTGCCTGTATTGATAGGGTGAAGGGGAGTCTAGAGCAGTGCTTTTCAACCAGTGTTATGGGTACCACCTGTGGTACATTGACACCTGGCAGGTGGTACGCAACCATCCTAGAAAAGTAGCGGGGGAGGGGAATGAGCTGAACCAGTGGCAGCACCGCACAAGCCTGAGCCAGAGATGGCTGGAGCTGCAGGGCTGTCAGGGCTCAGCAAAAGCGCCAGGATCAGCGCCAGGCAAGAAGCGCCCATCAGCTGGAATGTTGCAGCCTCTCCAGGGTCTTGAATTCAGATGCTTGGCAACTGATTCATATTTATGATGGTCACAGTGTCCCAGGGTCATGTGAAGTGACCAAAACCTGTTGCAATCACCCAGCAGATGGGAATAAAAACCAAACACCCCCCCCACCCCACCCCCGCTGCCAATCCTCAACAGAAATGCTCACAACAATGAAAACCTCAGACAGGAGGAAGAGCACTGCCAGGCAGGCAGGCAGGTGTCTTGCTCGGCTGTGCCTTGGGGGGCACTTTTTCAGTGCCATTGTAACTTCAAAGAGTCACTAAGCGAACTGTTGTAAGTCAAGGACTACCTGTACTTTATCACTTTTTTCCTTTTTTTTTTGGTCAAGTTTTTGACACCTTGCTAGGCGACTGGTGGTCCTCAGATGTTGCCATATCCTAAAAGTGGTACAATGGGTGAAAAGGTTGAAAAGTCTTGGTCTAGAGAAGGTTGACGAAGATGCTGCCAGTTTTGGAAAACTTGTCCCTAGGAGGACAAGTTGAAGGAATCTGGAGAAAAGGAGATCCAAGAATCATGGTATCCTGTCAGAGGACATAAAATGAGGCCACAGAGAAGTTGGCCATTAATTTTCCAAGTCCGTGGAACTAAAAAATATCTGAAAAAGTTGCAACGGGTAGATTTCATTTAAATGTAAGGAAAATCTTCTTGATAGTAAGATTTGTATACAGCAGATCAGTGTGTACCTACACAAATGTGTAGGGTAGGGGTAATGTAGAGAAAAGAAGCACTAGGGGTAACATGATGGCAGTATTCTAGTATTTGAGGGGCTGCCACAAAGAGGGAGTCAAATTATTATCCAAAGCGCCTGAAGGCAGGACAAGAAACAATGGATGGGAACTAAAGGAGAGAAGCAACCTGGAACTAAGGAGAAACTTCCTAACAGTGAGGACGATTAACCAGTGGAACAGCTGGCCTCCAGAAATTGTGGATGCTCCATCACTGGAGGCTCGTCAGAAGAGACTGGACAACCATTTGTCTGAAATGATATAGGTCTTCCGGGTTGAGCAGGGGGTTGGGCTAGAAGACCTCCAAAGTCCCTTCCAACTCTATTCTGATTGATTGATTTGCTTCAGTTCTCTATCTCTGGATGCTTTCAAGAGAAGGATCCATTGCTCCTCTTGAGGACAGTTTAAGTAGTTTTCCTGCAGATTGTTGAGGCTTTGACACAATCCTGAGGATCTCTTTCAATTTCACCACTTGATTCTTTGTGGCCTCCCAGATCCCACCCAAACCTAAGCTGGTAGATTGCACACTGGATGTTCCTGCAGCCGACAGGGAGCTAAAATTCCATCCACACCCTAGAAAGAGCCTAGAGGAGATACGTAGGCTTGCAAAAAGTTTGGTGTGTGAAAACAAATCTATCAACATGTGATTAAAATCCAGAACCATTGTAACCTCTCGGCAAACTGGAACCATTCCGTGAATTTTACCTGCAACACACTGAGAGAGCTTCAGAGTGGAACTGGATGCCTACATTGTAATCTGTACACTCAGGAATATTTATTGAGAGAGAGAGAAAAAAAATATTCAAACAAAAACTGAAAAGCACAGGCATGCCAAACCAGCAATTGGACCGTTTATTTCTAGGATTTCAGCAATGGGTCAGCATGCAAAAGGTGATCCACTCTGTGTATCGCTTTGGCATACTTTGGCAGAAAAACCTTGCCTTTGGACCCCAGACTCCCATCGTTCGTAACAGGCCCAGATTTTAAATTATTTAAAAACTCATTTCCCTGGTTATCTTGGCAGGCAACCACTTTATCCAAGTGCAAGCCATGAATATTTTAAAGTTTTCTTTCTGAGATGTTTGGAAATGTCTGCTTTGTTTATGTTTTTTATTTTTTTTAAATCCATTACATTTCAAGAACTCCCCGTTTTCAGATCATTTATCCTGCCTTAACGAATCTGGAAGAAGTTCACCCCTCCCCTCTCCTGGATCTGTTTTTGACATTCAGGAGAGCCTGTCTTGTTTACTTAATGCCTGAGCCCAGAGCAGCCGTGGTGCCCCCAATTCAACTCGGGCCAGAGCTAAGAGCCATATTGCTTTCAAAGGCTGAACTCTGCCAAGCTCCAATCCGTTTCCCACAGCTATTTAAACGACGGGCATATCTCCAC
The DNA here is from genome assembly GCA_034064705.1 of Bothrops alternatus. NCBI lineage: Eukaryota > Metazoa > Chordata > Lepidosauria > Squamata > Viperidae > Bothrops > Bothrops alternatus. The sequence goes on from JARGCV010000602.1 coordinate 145,196, forward strand.
TGCTGAACTGAAGCCCTTCCCACCCAGCTCCATCTGGCAGAACACTCCAAATTCCTTTTTTTGTATTATTAGTATTAGTTTATAATACAAAATACAAAAACCCCAAGGAAAATAGTAGGAAAATAAAGGAGGCAGAAGGGAAGGGAAAGGTGTAGGGAAAGGAGAGGGAGAAAGAAAAGGCGTTGAATTCCGACTAGTGCAGTAGAATAAGGAGAGAGCATCAAACCTCATCTTTCTTGTTGTTAGTTGCAAAGTCGTGTCCGACCCATCGCGACCCCATGGACAATGTTCCTCCAGGCCTTCCTGTCCTCCACCATCTTCTGGAGTCCATTTAAGCTCACCCCTACTGCTTCAGTGACTCCATCCAGCCACCTCCTTCTCTGTCGTCCCCTTCTCCTCTTGCCCTCCAACTTTCCCAGCATCAGGCTCTTCTCCAGTGAGTCCTTCCTTCTTCTCCTTAGGTGGCTAAAGGACTTGAGTTTCAACTTCAGGATCTGGTCTTCTAAAGAGCAGTCAGGGTGTGATCTCCTCTAGGACTGACCGGTTGGATCGCCTTGCAGTCCAGGGGACTCGCAGGAGTCTTCTCCAGCACCGTTGTTCAAAGGCCTCAATTCTTTGTCACTTAGCCCTTCTTATGCTCCAACTTTCACATCCATACATTGCAACTGGGAAAACCATGGCCTTGACTATACGCACTTTTGTTGGCCGGGTGATGTCTCTGCTTTTTAGTATCATCTTTCTACTTTTACCTAATAATATAAACTAGCCATTTCTATAACAACAAATGTACCGAATTGGTAAAACCCAAAATCGAAGTTTCATTTTTTTCCCCCCACCTCAGGCACAAAGTCCAGAAGCAGTTTCCAAGTAGAAAGATAAGTACGGATATCCCTCAACTTACGAGCCCAAAATGTCTGTTGTTAAGTCAGGTTTTGCCCCATTTTGCGACCTTTCTTGCCACCGTGGTTAAGTGAATCACTGCAGTTGATAAGTGAGTGACCCGGTTGTTAAGTGAGTCTGGCTTCCCCCCCCCATTGACTTTGCTTGTTGGGTTAGGTTGCAAAAGAGGATCACACGACCTTGGGACACAACAACGGTCACTAGAACGAGTCAGCAAGCATCTGAATTTTGAGCATGCGACCATGGGGATGCTACAAAGTTTGTAAGTGTGGGGGGAAAATAGTTGTAACTTTGAACGGTCACTAAATGAACTAAAACTGTGGGTTTTTTTTCTTCAATCAAGGCAGTCGGTTTAGCCATCTCTGCTAACTCCATCAACTTTTGCAGCCATTCATCCCTTGTGGGAGTCCAAGCGTCCTTCCATTTTGGGGGATGAAATCAGTCTTGCTGCTGAACCCTTGTAATTCTAGTCCAGACATGTCCAACGCAAGGCCTGGGGGCCGGATGCGGCCCGCGACGTGCTTCATGTGCCCCGCGAAGCCATCCTGGAAAAGGTGAGGGAACGGACCCCGCTGCCTTGGCCCTGGCCCAGGCCGGCTGGGAGGCAATGTACAATTTTGTAGTGGCCATTTATGCCTTGGCGCTTGCCCTGGTCTCACCCCCTTCTGCCAGAGACCCTCAGATCTGTCCCACTCCTGCACAGGCCCCCACAGGCACCCTTGAGGCGAACGATGTAGAGCTGGCCATGCCCGCCCAATAGGCCACACCCACCCAGTAGGCCATGCCCACCCTGGCCACACCTACCCGGCCCCCCTGAGGACAACCGCAATGTTGATGCGGCCCTCAATGCAATTGAGTTTGACACCCCTGTTCTAGTGCCTGTTGTTGCTCCTTGTCCTGCAATTGAGTTTGACACCCCTGTTCTAGTGCCTGTTGTTGCTCCTTGTCCTGCCTCTGTTTGCTCTGCTCCCGCTCCCTGCCTCCCTTCCAAGGCCTGAGAGATTGCACACACCTTGAGGTTGTCCTTGGACACAGTGGCAATCCAAAGAGGAAAAGATGACAAGCGCACCAGAGGAGCCAAGCTTTCTTCCCTCAAGGCCTGGGGTGGGAGGGAGGGAGGGAGGGAGGGAGGGAGGCAAAGTCATAGGGCCAGAGCAGCGGGGGAAAAGGGGGGACGGATAAGGGGGGACTGTTCTAGGCAAAGGAGCGCTTGACTTCCAATGATTTGTTTAGCGACCATTCGAAGTTACAGTGGCCCTGAAAAAAAGTGGATGGCAACCAGTCCTCACATTTACGACGTACAGCATCTCGGACTCAGAGGATCGACATTGGCGATCTTCCCGCTTGGCTTCCGGCAAGTGAAGTCAACGGGAGAAGCCCAATGCGCTGAACAACTTGCAGCGATTCGCCTAACAACTGCAGGGATTTGTTCAACGACCATGGGGGGGGGAAACAAAGAGGGTCTTCCAATTCGTGAACAGGAAGAGGGAGAGCTGCCTGTTCCTGTAGGGCAGGAGACCCAGGAGGGAAGCGGGTCCTCCTGGGGCTAGGAGGGTCTTCAGTTGACAGGAGAAGGACAGAAGGAGCAAAGCCGAGGGCTACTTTGGCCCACGATTCTCCCATCACATGGAATCCCTTCCCAGTTTTCCTGCCCTGCTTTTCTTGTCATGGGAAGAAGAACGCCTCTCCCTATCTCTTTTCTTTCTTTCTTTCTTTCTTTCTTTCTTTCTTTCTTTCTTTCTTTCTTTCTTTCTTTTTCTTTCTCTTCCTTCCTCTTCTCTCCTTCCTTTCCTCTCTTCCTCTTTTCTTTCCTTCCTTCCTCCCTCCCTCCCTCCCTCTCTCCCTCCCTCACTCCCTCCATCCCTTTTTTCCTCCCTCCCCCTCTCTTTCCTCTCCCTATCTCTTTTCTTTCTTTCTTTCTTTCTTTCTTTCTTTCTTTCTTTCTTTCTTTCTTTCTTTCTTTCTTTCTTTCTTCCTTCCTTCCTCTCTCCTTCCTTTTGCCTCTCCCTCTTTTCCTTCCTTCCTCCCATCCCCTTCCTTTCCTATCTCCCTCTCTCTCTTCCTCCTTTCCTCCCTCCCTCCCTCCCTCCCTCCCTCCCTTCCTTCCTTCCGATTCCTACCATGGCCCAAACCTTCTCTGGCAGAACAAGGATTAGAGGCCTTTATCTCTCCTTTATTGTAAGCTGGCTCGCTTCCCACCCACCCCCTCCTCCCCGGCACTGATTTAAAATAGGACCCAGAGCAGCCCATACCCAAATCCACAGCCGTTCTTCTTCTTTTCTTCTTCTTCGCCAGATGCTTCTTTTCATCCCAGCGGCTTCATTTAGAAAGGATGGTGCTGAATGGAGAGGGTGCTTGTTGATTTTGTGCAAATTAGCTTTCAACAAGTACCTTCTGATTGAGGCCAGTTCGTGTTTATTTATTTATTTTTTTTTAAATCTGGCTGTGACCAGCGACTTCGAGACAAAAGAGAACTTCTCCCAGAAAAAGACTAGTAATGAGAAAGCTACTAGTCAACTGGAGTGGAGTTAATTCTAGTGACTAGCTGAACAAAGGACCCCCGGTGCCATGAAACGGATGGCAAGACTGGAACCGTAGCAAAACAAGCGGCTTGTGGGAACTTGTTTCGTAAAGTGGGTGGATTCTGTCCAGGGGGCTGGCAACTTCTCAAAGAGCAAAACTTCTTGTGTGCCCAGGGAGTCTGAAGGCCTCCATATGTATACAGTCAGGAAATGCAGAATGGGTCTCCTGGGGAAAAAAAAACAGAAAGAAAAGAAGAAAAAAAAGAAGTAGACACTGTGAAAGGAGGAGGAGGAGGGGGAAGAGGAGGAGGAGGAGGAAGAGAAGGAGAAGAACACATTTCTTCTGTTTTGTAATGGCATAGATTTCCTACACAATCACAATCACAATCGCTCCAGAGCCATGCTTACCACATTTGGATTCCGGCTGCTGAATCTGATTTTGCATTGTTTTGCAAAAAAATAAAAAAAAAAAAAAAAAAAACAAGGGAAAGCTGCCGAGATATTTTCTTCCTGTATGAAGCCTCGGAAATAAGATTGGGTTGATTATAAAACAAAATCCAGCTAAATAACGCCATCAGCATTCTTCTCGGAGTCTTTTTTTTTTTTTCATGTTCGCTTTTCCCGATTATTTCTAATTCTTTCTTTTAAAAATGATTGTGGTTTAATTTAGGACTTTCTCTCTCTCCCTTTTTCTCTCTCCTTTAGATCATAAATTATATAGCCCAAGGCCCATCTGGTCCAGTATTACGGTAGTAGTTGTAGCAGATATCCACTCCCCTGGGACATTCAGATATGAAACGGAGAAGGATGGACCAGAATGGCTAGAGTGAGCCAGGAAAATAATTGCTCTCCTTCCCTTTTCCTTTCCTCCAAAGCTCCATCTACAGATAGTCCTTGACTTACAGCCACGATGGAGCGCAGAAATTTTCAGTCACTAAGCGAGACAGTGGTTAAGTGAGTTTTGCCACAGTTGTTAAGTGAATCACGGTTGCATCTGGCTTCCCCCTGGACGTTGCTTTGTCAGAAAGCAAAATCAGGAGACTTCACTCCTTAACATTCTTACCAAAATTCTCTTCTCTTTTGAAAAGGAGAATCCTTCTGAGAACTGAATGAAAGTTGACGGAGGAAAATCAGAATAAATTTTCTACCTGGTACTTATTATGAAGCAATACCTAGGATGCTGCCTAGCCATGGCCTTTTGTATCAGTGTCTACCTTTAAAAGCTTCACCTTACCCTACTTGACCCATCTCACTTTTCTACTGGACTGCCAAATATACAATTTCCACTGCAATCTGTTTTTCCTCCTTCCCCTAATTTCTGCAGCCATTGGAATCTGTGGACAGCACTTAATTTTGTTGTGAGTTACACAATGACAATAAAGA
>JARGCV010000602.1:152500-173219 GCA_034064705.1 Bothrops alternatus
CACCTATTTGAATCCCACCACTGTTCCCCAGCTTCCTCTCTTTCCAATGTCTGCAAAAGGAGAAGGAACAAAACGGAGAACAGATTGTCAGAATGAAGAAAGAAAGAGGAAAAAAGAAACAGATCTAATGAGATACAGGTAGTCCTCGACTTAATGACCACAGCTGAGCCCAAAACTTCTTTTGTTAAGGGAGACCATTTGTTTATTGATTTTTTCCCCATTTTGCCAGTTCCGTTGCCACCGTTAAGTGGATCACCGCAGTTGTTAAATGAATCTGGTTTCCCCATTGACTGTCCTAAACATGAGGCAGTTGCCTCTGAATTCTGATCATGTGATGTTAGGGAGATTGCCAGAGTGAAAAAATGGTCATAAGTCACTTGTTCCAGTGCCCTTGTAATTTCAAACGGTCACTAAATAGACTGTTGTAAATCAAGGACTATCTGTACACATCACACTAAGGCCTTGCCTACGGTTTAGAAGTCAACAATGGAGGCTCAAGCATTATGCTAAGCCACACAGTCAACCATTCAGCCACAGCTGAATGCCAGATGTGAACCCAATTGGGTAAGAACCCATTTATTCCCATGTTGTGCATCCTTTTAGTCATCTCCTCTCCATCAGATCTTCTTTGACCTCCTAACGCAGCGGTTCTCAACCTGTGGGTCACGACCCCATTTGGGGTCGAACGACCGTTTCACGGGGGTCACCAAACACGGCAGTCCGCCATTTTTTTCCCCATTTTTTTCCCCATTTCCCTTTGGCCGTCGCACACACGCCGCGCATGCGCGATTTGAGCTGTCATGCACGTGCCGCGCATGCGCGATTTGGGCCATTGCACGTGCACCGCGCATGCGCGATTTGGGCCGTCGCGCCGTGCATGTGCGTTTCGGGCCGTCGCGCCGCGCATGCGTGGTTCGGGCTGTCACACGCGCACCGTGCATGCGCGATTTGGCCCGTCGTGCTGTGCATGCATGGTTCAGGCCGTGGCACGCACGCCACGCATGCGCAATTCGGCCCATCGCACCGCACATGCGTGGTTCAGGCCCTCGCACATGCACCGCGCATGCGCAATTCGGTCCGTCGTGCCGCGTATGCGCAATTCAGTCTGTCGCGCTGCGCATGTGCGGTTCAAGTCGTCACGCCACGCATGCGCGGTTCAGGCCATCGTGCCGCGCATGTGTGGTGCAGGCCGGGGTCGCGCCGCGCATGGGTGGCGCAGGTGGGGTCTCGGCCTGAAAAAGGTTGAGAACCGCTGTCCTAACAGCTCTAAAACACCAAAGGAGAAAGACAGATTCACAACATTACTGGGGCAGCAATAACCTCATTTCTTTGGGGATTCTCTAAGAGACTTTATGGGTCAATATGTCAGGTTTTCCCTTCCCTTCCCACTTCAATATTTAATTTTAGCAGAGCTGGTCATGGTTGGCTTCTTCTTCCATTCCCTGCCCTTCTCTCCCTTCCCATGTTTCCACCTCTGTAAAGTCTCCCTGGGGAACTGAGGCCTCTGGGCCCAAAGCTTTGCAAGACCCAAAGAGCTGTGTTTCTTCAGTCTGGGGCCAGGTTGCAGTGACCCTCAGCGTGTCCGATAAGGCCTCCGGGAATAACCGTGACAGCAGCATTGACACTATCATTACTGCTCGAGAAATCCACGATTAACTTTGCTTTAAATTAACTAGAGTAGACATCTTGCTCAAGCCAAGACTTGGATTCCCCGTGGGTTTTGCAGCCCACTGGGCTCTAAACCAAAGCATATATATATACTCGTTTTTCATTTCAAGAAATCAAAGTCAGAAGCGATTGGGGAATTCACACAACGCAGATTACATTTTTTTCCCCCCTGGTGCCCTGGAATCATCTGAGTCGCCAACCGGTTGTGATTGAAGTGTATTCAACGAAAAATGGGAAAAGGGGGAACTGAAGACCTTGCTCACCATTGCCAAGAATGGCTGGCTTCATAAAATGTACAGGTAATCTTTGACTTATGACCACAATTGAACCCCAAATTTCTGTTGCTAAGCAAGGCATTTGTTCGGTAAATTTGGCCCCATTTTACAAACTTTCTTGTCGTGGCTGTTAAGTGAATCTGGCTTTCCCAGTGACTTTAATTTAATTTAATTTTTGGGACTTATATGCCGCTCCTCTCCGAAGACTCGGAGCGGCTTACAACATAAACAAAACAGTACTTCAAAACTAAGTCCAAATCTAAAAATCATTAAAAATACAACCCCAGATGCATTCATCATTCACTCAACATTCCACAGTCAACCCCAGGCCTGCCAGCAAAGATAGGTCTTAAGATTCCTCCGGAAGGCCGGGAGAGTAGGGGAAGCACGGACTTCAGGGGGCAGTTGGTTCCAGAGGGTGGGCGCCACAACAGAGAAGGCCCTCCCCCTAGGACCCGCCAGACGGCATTGTTTCGCTGACGGGACCCGGAGGAGGCCGACCCTGTGCGCTCTCACCAGTCGAAGGGAAGTATGTGGCAGAAGACGGTCCCGTAGGTATCCTGGTCCAATGCCATGAAGGGCTTTATAGGTAATAACCAACACTTTGAATTGCGCTCGGAGACCGATAGGCAACCAATGCAGCATGCTTGTCAGAAAGTCACAAAAGAGGATCACGTAAACCCAGAACACGGCAAACGTCATAAATATGAGTCACTTGCCAAGTGTCTGAATTTTGGTCATGTGATCCTAGGGCAGGGGTAGGCAACCTTGGCCCCTTCATGACTCGTGGACTTCAACTCCCAGAATCCCTGAGCCAGCATGGCTCAGCTTGGAAACCTCTCCCTTTCTCCTCAGCATGGCTGGCTCAGGAATTCTGGGAGTTGAAGTCCAGGAGTCATAAAAGAGCCAAGATTGCCTACCCCTGTCCTAGGGAATCGTAAGTGTGAAAAACAGTCATAAGTCCCTTCTTCAGCGCTGCGTTATAACTATGAACAGTCACTAAACGAGCTGTAAACCGAGGACTACGTACATTCCACTGTGATTTGCTTCAAGAGAGGGCTTCGTGATTCTGGGTTCTTGGGTCAGGCAAGACATCCCAAGAACCTCTACCTTTAAGGAAGATTAAGAACAGATGTCATTTCTGGAGAGGGTTAAAAATAGATTGACTGATCTTTCCTGCAAAATAATCTTTCCTGAAAACAGGCACAATCTTTCTTTTCCAGCCCCCTTTAGTCACTACTTCCAAACCCATTTCTAAAACAGTCAATCTCGAAAGAATTGTACTCACAGGAGTGGGAATTCATCCTTCCTTTGCGATCCTTCCAGCGGTTTTCTAAGGAATTGTCTCCCTCTTTGCACACACACCCCCTCCAGAACAAGTGGAAAATGTTCACAGGATCCTACCCGTGAACACTTACAACGTCTGTCATAGGTGATGTGCTAAAAATGCATCCGTATTTGTGCCCTGGTGTAGCTTGAACAGCCTTGATCTTGAGTGACAGCGCTTCCAAATTAAACAATCGCCAGCCTAGCGTGCTTTGAGTCCTTGAGTTGAGCTTTCAGACAGCAGGTGAATTGAAAAATAAATTCTGTCTGAGGCTGGTCTTACCCACAGTTTGTGTGTGGCCCTGTGGTCCTGCACTCTAAAAATGAAAGGAAGTTGTAGGATTGGTTTGCTTCAATCATGTCATAACTGTTGCTTTGCTTCAGCTCAATTCCAGAAGACACAATTCTGTGTCTGGAGCATCCATGCAGAGAAGCTCCTTCCAACTGAATACAGGAAATCAGATCCTGGAGTTAACAGGAAGCTCTTCAAGAAGGATTGTGTCACTGGTCAGTGGTGCAAATGTCATTATTTTTGTGGCATGAAAACTCCTCAGTGACATGAAGCATCTATGCCAGCGGTTCTCAACCTTTTTCAGGCCGCAACCCCGACCTGCGGTGCGCATGTGCGCCGCGACCCCGACCTGCACTGCGCATGCACGGCGTGACCCTGACCTGCACCGTGCATGCGTGGTGTGACGGCCCGCATCGCGCGTGCATGGCACGCGCAATGGCCCGCATTGCGCATGTGCGGCGCGCGCGATGGCCCGCATTGCGCATGTGCGGCGCGCGCGATGGCCTGCATCGCACATGCACAGCGCGACAGCCCGCATCGCGCATGCGCGGCACTGCGGCCCGCATCACGCATGTGCGGCGCAATGGCCCGCATCGTGCATGCACGGTGCTACCCCGCACATGCGCGGTGCTGCCCCCTGCGCCGGCTGAGGGGAAAAGGGGAAAAAAATGGCAGACTGCATTGTTTGGCGACCCCCGTGAAATGGTCGTTGGACCCCAAATGGGGTCGCAACCCACAGGTTGAGAACAGCTGATCTATGCACACTTGACACACAAATTATTTACCTTTCTTAACACAGAGACTCTGTATACTCTCTGTCTCTGTCTCTCTCTGTCTCTCTATCTTTCTTTGTCTATCATCTATCTATCATCTGTCTACCTCCATCTCTATCATCTGTTTGTCTGTCTGTCTCTATCTTTATATCATCTATCTCTATCATCTATATCTACTGTATCTCTTTCTCTCTCCCTCCCTCCCTTGACTGTACTATAATATCATTTAGTTCCTACTTCTGTCACAAAAATGGATTGTTGCAGTCAAGTCACACAAGGCTTCAGAGTACGCTTTCAGTTGCAAATTGCATTCATTCCATCACAAAGAATGGGGGAAACTTCAGATTTTTTGAGATCTGGCAGGCTTGCAATTTTTTTAAACTCCTTTTGACTAGTCCAAGAACATTCTCTCAGTGCCAGAATGAATCTTGCCGTTTTCTCATGCCTCAATCGGTGTCTGATTTTCCTGCCTTCTTCCTGCTTCTTTGTTAGAACAACCGAATTTAGGAAGGAGGTGGGGGGAGGAAACCTTTCATTCTTGCTCTAATAAAGCAACTGGAAACCCAAAATCCTTAATCTTCCATTGCCAATCACCTCAAATAAGGGGACCTGTCTATAAGATGACTATCTGTCTTGTTCTTTCTAGCGCCCATTCGTTGCTCAGGGATTACTACCGGTAAAAGAGTAGATTGCTAGAGGTAGAACTGGTTGTTGGCAGAGAGCTCTGGAAATTAGACATGAGCTTCTGTCTCCCTTCTATTTAAAAAAACATGGCTTGCACAGAATCACATAGAGTGGAGGAAACAAGTGAAAAGAAAAAAAAAGAAAATACAGAACAAAAAGAAACATGTATTTTGCAACGGATTTTATTCCCTGCTCGTGTTAATCCCACCGGTTTGCTACAATTGGCTGAAATAGGAATGATATCAGGATGTTTGAGAATGGGGGTCCCCAACCCCTGGGCTGAGAACCAGTACTGCTCTGGGATCTGTTAGGAATCGGGCCACGCAAAGGGAAGGCGAGCGAGCGAAGCTTCATCTGCGCATGCACGGGATCTAGGTTGCGTGTAAAACCATCCCTCCCCCAGTTCGTAGAAGTCAATTTTTCTTCCAAAACCGATTCCTGGTGCCAAAAAAGGTTGGGGACCAGTGTTTTACAATACATTGGAGCACCATTGACATGATCTAGACTTTCAGAAAAGGCAATCTAACGTTTAGGGGTGAAGCAAAGCAAAGGAACAAATATTCATGTTTGGTTTTGTGCCATGGAATTATTTCTAGAAGTAGATTTCCAGAAAAGGAAGCCTAAAGTTTAGAGGTAAAGCAAAGCAAGGCAACCAATATTTCTGTCTCTCTTCGTGGCGTGGAATTACTCTTTTCCACAGCAAATGGCAGCTTTCTCCTTGCTGCTGGCTGCTTTGGAGACTGGGTGCCTCTAAAAGTCATGTGGAGCTACACTGGCGAAGGAGAGCCTCATTCCGCCTGCCAACATGGCTGCCGCCGCTGCCACTGCTGCTGCTGTCTTCCACCCAGCTGGGAAGGTTGGATGAATGTTTGCAATAATTAACCCTACAATTATGTGCGCTGAGCGAAGCAAACAGCCAAAGGATTGAGGCACTGGGAGTGTCCTGGCTTTGAAATGGTTCACCTATTTTTAGGAGGCAGAAGAGAGACACACATACACACCCTGCTGCTGGGTGCAGCTTCGTTCTGTGATTGCAACAGCCCAGGCAGGATTACATTGGGAAGATGATGTGGCCGATATGGAAAGGGTGGAAAGTGAAAGGAGGGAAGTAAATTGTGATTAGGAGGACTTAGCATTCCTTAATGAATCAGATTGGATGATGTATTCCTGCAGAATAGCCTGGGCTCACCTGTTGTAAGCCGCAACGTGGTTTGTTCATGACGGGTCCGTGGTGCTCCCTGAGTTCGCTTGTTTTCTTGCAGATGTTTCATTACCCAACTAGGCAATATCATCAGTGCTAGTGCTGATGATGTTACCTAGTTTGGGCAATGAAGCGTCTGCAAGAAAACAAGCGAACTCAGGGAGCACCACGGACCCTACAGTCCTCCTCCTCCTCCTTCTTTTTCCCCTCCTCCTCCTCCTCCCACTCTACTCTCTTCTAGCACTGATGATGTTACCTAATCAGGTAATGAAACGTCTGCAAGAAAACAAGCAAGCTCAGAAAGCGCCAAGGATCCTACAGTCCTCCGCCTCCTTCTTTTCCTCTTCCTCCTCCCACTTTACTCTCTTCTAGCCCTGATGATGTTACCTACCGGTAGCTGGGTAATGAAGCGTCTGCAAGACAACAAGTGAGCTCAGAGAGCACCAAGGACCCTACAGTCCTCCTCCTCCTCCTCTACTCTCTTCTAGCACTGATGATGTTATCTAGTTGGGTAATGAAGTGTCTGCAAGACAACAAGTGAGCTCAGAGAGCACCACAGACCCTACAGTCCTCCTCCTCCTCCTCTACTCTCTTCTAGCACTGATGATGTTACCTAGCTGGGTAATGAAGCGTCTGCAAGACAACAAGTGAGCTCAGAGAGCACCAAGGACCCTACAGTCCTCCTCCTCCTCCTCTACTCTCTTCTAGCACTGATGATGTTACCTAGCTGGGTAATGAAGCGTCTGCAAGACAACAAGTGAGCTCAGAGAGCACCAAGGACCCTACAGTCCTCCTCCTCCTCCTCTACTCTCTTCTAGCACTGATGATGTTATCTAGTTGGGTAATGAAGTGTCTGCAAGACAACAAGTGAGCTCAGAGAGCACCACAGACCCTACAGTCCTCCTCCTCCTCCTCTACTCTCTTCTAGCACTGATGATGTTACCTAGCTGGGTAATGAAGCGTCTGCAAGACAACAAGTGAGCTCAGAGAGCACCAAGGACCCTACAGTCCTCCTCCTTCTCCTCCTCCCACTCTACTCTCTTCTAGCACTGATGATGTTACCTAGCTGGGTAATGAAGCGTCTGCAAGAAAACAAGCAAGCTCAGAGAACACCAAGGACCCCACAGTCCTCCTCCTCCTCCTCCTCCTCCTCCTCTCCACAAATCCTAGTCCTGATGATAGGACTAGACAAGTTTAGAGAGCACCAAGGATCCCTCAAAATTAGTCCTGGCTTGACATTCTATGCCAACTCCCAGTAAATAAGTTTCATTTTGCCATAGAGCTGGCATATTGCAATGATTCTGGCCTGGGTATTAACAGAGCAGATTCAGTGGTTAAAGCACAGGATTGTTGGGCCTTCGGTAGGGAACGAAAGGAACTGCCACCGACTGCCCCGGTGTGGGCGCAGACAAGAATCTCCACCTTCAGCTGCACAGTGGGGCACCATCAAGAGACAAGCAGGGGGAAAATGGAGGTTTCATGCGGGTTGGGATGAAGAAGAGCACAAATCCCGAATGAAGGCTTGACAGCAAACCCTCTTCCCAATTTTGCCACTAATGTTCTTCCCCACAGAGAGTTATTCCATCACTATTTTGTGAAAGCACTTCAGTGCATCTGGAGGAGAAGGCTGTTTATGTAAAAACCATGTTAAGTGAAGCCTTATTTTTCAATTTCGTTCCCTAAGGGTCTCTAACCTGGTTTTTTTTTTTTAATCGCCGCTATATGGCGGCTGGAAGTAGATGCCATTTTTCAGCAAACCTGTTGGAAAACACAGTCACACGACTGTGGGACACTGCAAATTGCTATGTGTGACCACGTGACTGGGGGTGGCGGCTGTCACCACTTCGAATCTGGTCCATAAAGACCCTCCCCCAGGTAGGTCAGTTGGAACTTCAACCAGTTGTAAGTCAAGGACTATCTACATGTGGCTAGTTTTCATGCCAAACATTAAACCCCGGTTTACAAGCCACAAATGTTGGTTGGTTGCATGCAACATGCGAAAACTCACGCAGGAAAGCCAATTCACGGCAAACTCTGTTCAGCCCCAATAACTCCCAAACTGGGAGATCAAAAAGCAAGTTATTGCAGATCTGTGCTTTTCCCCCCGCTGTCCTCCTGAGAACCAAAACCAGCTCCTATCTTTTTTTAAAATTCCTGCTGGTTTAGCAAGTACTGTGAGATGTTTTATGCAGGAGCCCTTTGGGATTTTTTAAAAAAATTAATCTTTATTTTTGAAGAATGAAAAATAGAAGCGATTAAGATCGGGCAGCCTGAATTGACAAAAATTAAACAAAACACTCCTTTAAAAAAAAAGAATAAAAAAAGAAACTGGTGGAAAAACAAGAGAGGAAAAAGCAAAGAAAAAATAAACATTGTCACTACTTTGCTTATTAATACCGTGTCCTATTATAGTGTAAACCGATGTTTCTCGACTTTGGCAACTTTAAGACGAATGGATTTCAATGCCCAGAATCCTGGCTGGCTGGGGAATTCTGGGAATTGAAGTCCACTTGTCTTAAAGTTGCCAAGGCTGAGAAACATTGGTATGGTCAGATAGTTTTGAACATAATAGTAATAATAATAATAATAATAATAATAATAATAATAATAATAATAATATAGTAATATAATAATAATAGAGTAATAGTAATATAATAATAATAGTAGTAGTAGTAGTAGTAGTAGTAGTAGTAGTAGTAAAGTTGGAAGGGACCTTGGAGGTCAACTAGTCCAACCCCCTGCTCAGGCAGGAAACCCTATACCATTTCAGACAAATGGCTTCTTAAAAACCTCCAGTGTTGGAGCATTCACCGCTTCTGGAGGCAGGTTGTTCCACTGGTTAATTGTCCTCACTGTCAGGAAGTTTCTCCTTAGTTCTTGGTTGCTTCTCTCCTTGATTAGTTTCCACCTGTTACTTCTTGTCCTGCCTTCAGGTGCTTTGGAGAATAGCTTGACTCCCTCTTCTTTGTGGCAGCCCCGAGATACTGGAAGACTGCTATCATCTCCCCCCTCGTCCTTCTTTTCATTAAACTAGACATACCCAATTCCAGCAACCGTTCCTTGTATGTTTTAGCCTCCAGTCCCCTAATCATCTTTGTTGCTCTTCTCTGTACTCTTTCTAGAGTCTCAACATCTTTTTTACATCGTGGTGACCAAAACTGGATGCAGGATTCCAAGTGTGGCCTTACCAAGGCATTGTAAAGGGGTACTAACACTTCACGGGATCTTGATTCTATCCCTCTGTTAATGCAGCCTAGCACTGTGTTGGCTTTTTCGGCAGCTGCAGCACATGGCTGGCTCCTATTTAAGTGATTGTCCACTAGGACTCCGAGATCCCTCTCACAGTTACTACTATTGAGCAAGGTACCCACTATACTATACCTGTACATTTGGTTTTTCTTGCCTAAATGTAGAACCTTACTTTTTTCACCACTGAATTTCATTTTGATAGATAGCACCCAGTGTTCAAGTTTATCCAGATCCTCCTGTATCCTAAGCCTGTCTTCTGGAGTGTTAGCTATTCCTGCCAGGTTGGTGTTGTCTGCAAATTTGATGAGTTCCCATCTATCCCCTCGTCCAAATCGTTGACGAAGATGTTGAAGAGCACTGGCCCCAGAACAGAGCCCTTACCAGAATAATGCTCAAACTCTTGAGAGGATGACTCTCAGCTTTGGCCAGCTCTGTGATCTGGAGTCTGGAGTGTGGGAAATGGCGAAGGTGTTGTTGCTGCCCTCAGCAGGGTCTTCCCAATAAACCAGCTAAGCCATTCGGTCCTGTAGACTCAGCACAGAAAGATGTGCAGGCTGGCTTCCACACTTCCCCCCCCCCTGAAGAACAGGGAAGATTAAACATCATGCACCGAATAGTTAAGTGCTGTTCTTCGCATTCTGACATTAAATCACTGGTGCATTCCTTTTTTTTTTTTATGATGATGATTACTTTTCACGCGTGGGGAAAGAATCTGTTCGGAGGGCAGCTGGGATCTGCTCAGATTCTGAGCTAACTGTTTGAAAAGCTGTACAGGGAGTTCTCGGTCTACCACCAGAATTAAGCCCCATCTTTTCCACTGCTAAGCAAGACAGCTGTCCGATGGGTTTTGCCCCATTTTACGACCTTTCTCGCCACCGCCATTAAACGAATCACTGCAGTTGGCTTCCCCATTGCCTGTGCTTGTTGCAAAAGCTGATCACAGGGTTGCCCCAGGACACTGCAGCTCTCATAAATATGAGCCAGTTGGATTTTGATCACGTGACCACGGGGATGCTGCCACAGTCGTAAGTATGGAAAACAGTCCTACGTCCCTTTTTTTCCATGCCGTTATAACTTTGAACCGCCATTAAACGAATGGTTGTAAGTCAAGGACCACCTGTAGGGTCTCATAGCAAACAAAAAACACAGGGTCACAGCGTCATGGCACAAATCCAGGAGATGAGCAGCTAAGTTTGAAGGTGGAGTTAAACGTGTCATCACTTTGGAATCGTTGTGCAGCCAGAAGAGACGCTAATTTCGCTGACTCTTATATCTAGCACCAATTTGCCTTGACTGTTAGTGGTCCAGATTCTTGTACACAGGTAGCTGAAATAAACTCTTAGCCCTTTGAACTCAGCTCCTGTTCCTAGTTTCCTGCACTCAACAATAAGCCCCCTGCCACGCTTTGGAATTGTGTTACAGCATTACTGGTCCTGTCCAGCCAGCATATTTTAAAAGGTGTGGAATTCAACTTCCAGAATTCTGGGAGTTGAAGTCCACAGTTATTAAAACATGTCTGCTGGGGAATTCTGGGAGTTGAAGTCCGTACCTCTTAAAGCATGCTGGCTGGTGAATCCTGGGAGCTGAAGTCCTTCGAACCTAAAGCATGTTGATTAGGGGATTCTGGAAGTCAGAGTTTGCCTAACTTAAAGCAGGCTGGCTGGGGAATACTGGGAATCAAAATCCATGCCTCTTCACAGATTTCAGGAAGCAGTCCGACCAGGTCTTCATTTACGGACATCAATTAGTCCTCCCAAATTACTCCCGAGGATTCCTTCCCTAAGATTTCAGCTGCAGCTCTTTTGCCTCACCTGAAACCCCAAACCTTTTTTAACAAGAGAGCAGGAATTCAGACTGCAGCCTCCTGCTGTTTCTGAGAGAAAAAAAAGGAGATTTATAGAGGCTGGTGCTCCGCTAGTTTTCCTAGTGGAATCTGCAGAGGAAAAGAGCATGCTCTAATTTTTGGAGTGAGAATTAAAGGAGAGGCGGGGGGGGGGGTTTCCACGGATATGATGATTTATGAAATTGACTAGAGTAACTTGCACATTTTCTGGGGTGCGGGCAAAATGCCAAGTCAAGGCTGGAGAAGAGAAGAAGAGATTTCTGCTTCTCTCAAGACGAGGGGTTTTTTAATTGGCTTAAAACAATCCACTGCACAGAAATGGGAGGAAAAGGATTTGCAGAGAGACGCCTAACAGCCGGACGGTCTCTGGAGCTCAGCCAGCCCGATGCAATGGCTCTCCAAGAATTTTCTAGCTCCTTCTCCAAAAAAAAAAAGAAAAAAAAAGGCGAGACGGTAATTACAGGCAATCCTCAACTTACCGCCAGAATTGAGCCCCAAAATTCTGTCATTAAGTGAGACATTTGTTAAGTGAATGTAAGCCAAGCCCCACAACTGGGGGGCGGGACGCTGCCACGGATGGTAAGCATAAGGGTTTTTTTTTTACAAGGTACCTTCAAACAGTCACTAAATGAGTAAGTGGTTTCAAACTGAACACTCCCTGTAGATATCTGAAATGGTACTATAGGGTTTCCTGCCTGAGCAGGACTAGATGACCTCCAAGGTCCCTTCCAACTTTATTATTATTGTTGTTGTTTTGTTGTTGTTGTTGTATTATTGTTATTGTATTTTTATTATTTATTATTATTGTTGTTGTTTTGTATTATTATTATTATTATTATTATTATTATTATTATTATTATTATTATTATTATATACAGGTGATCTGTTGTAAGTCAAGGACTTCCAGAGGAATTTTCATTCCAAATAGGAGGAATGTTCAGCTGCCAATTAGCCACCAGCTAATTATCAATTTGGCCATTTGCTTTGCACTGTTCCAGCCTCAGTTTCTCCCTCTCCCACCTTTAAAACCTTAGTGGGGAGGGAGCTAAAGCCCTTTGATGTTGGGTCATTATTTCTCCCCCCCCCAAATAAAAAAGGCTGTCCTAGCTGTAAGATTAGATTGCTGGTTCTTGAACTGCAGCCAGGATAAATTCTTGATGCCCCCCGGTTACTTTACTCTCCAGTACCTTACTAAAAAAAAACAAAAAAAAAAACCCATCAAGCATTACAACATGTAGTATAAAACACAATAAAAAGCTACCAAGGTGAGCAAGGAGCAGCGGACAAAAAAAAGGATTTACGGTCAAAGCCTTCCTCCAAAAAGGAATAAGGAAATTGTTTTAATTCCCAGGATGCTAGGCAGCCTATAAACAAGGCCAATTGATCTTCCTGCCTTCTCATCTAACCCCATAACCAAAACTAACACACACACACACACACACACCCTCATGGAGCACGACGTTTTCAGTGTAAGAAGCTGGGGGGCTGCTAAAAAAAAAAGGAATTACTCACCAGCTGATTATTAAATTGTTTACACTGCGCCAGCCTCCGAGCTTACCTCCGGTCGCTGGGTATTTTCATGAGCCCATGAATTCTCCAGAAGGCACTCATTGGCAGTTCAGTTGCCAATCTCACTGAAGAGAAGTCAGAGGTTTTAAAATGCAGGTAGTAGGAGCACAATTCAGCCCAGAATGGATGTTGCTCAGGGAGATGCTACCGTTCGTACCGAAGGGAAGAGGCTTAGGAGGAAAATGCACGGGGCTTGTAAAACGACAGAGACGGGGAGCTGGCAGGAGTTGGTTCTCCTTGGGAAAGTGAGGAACAGGGTAGAGGAAATGGACTAGAGGAGAGGCCCCCAACCTTTGGGGCACCAGGGACTGGTTCCGTGGAGAGACGTTTTTCCGCAGACTGCAGAGGATGTGGTTTCATGTACTGTCTGATCCCGCGGATGGGCTTTGCTTGTTTTCTGCAGACCGGTTGCTGGCATGCCGCGGCCCGGTGCCGGTGCATAGACTGGGGGTTGGGGACCCCTGGACTAGAGGAGAGGGGAGGGCGAAACTGCCCGGAGAATAGGAGCTGAGCTGGGCCCTCATCACATCTCCAGAAAGAATTGATTTCTCAAAGGTATATCGCAAAGAAAAAGGGACAGCGATTCAGACGTTATAAATCGATCCAGGAAAAACATTAAAAAAGGCTATAACTGCGTCATTGATGGTACGACCACAACGGAGCTCCAGATTTCTGTTGCTAAGCGAGACCATCACAAAGTGAGCTTTGTCCCATTTTATGACATTTCTTGCCGCAGTGGTTAAGCAAATCCCTGCAAGTGGTTAAATTAGTCAGACGGCTGTGACGTGAATTGGGCTTCCTCTGTTGACTTGGCTGGTCTCAGACGGTCGCAAAAGGGGATGGTGTCATAAAGAGGAACCAGGGGCCGAGCAGCTGAATTTTGATCACGTGACCATGGGGAGGCTGCAACGGTCGTAAGTGTGAAAAATCATAGAATCATAGAATCGTAGAGTTGGAGGGGACCTCCCTGGTCATCGAGTCCAACCCCCTGCTCGAGGCAGGATTCCCTAAACCATCCCAGACAGATGGCCGTCCAGTCTCTGCTTGAAGACCTCCATCGAAGGGGAGCTCACCACCTCCTGTGGCAACCTGTTCCACTGGTTGATCACCCTTACTGTTAGAAATTTTTTTCTAACCTCCAATCTGAATCTTTTCCCCTGCAGTTTCATCCCATTGTTTCTAGTCCTTCCTTGAGCAAGTGAGAACAGGGCTGATCCCTCTGCACTGTGACAGCCCTTCAGGTATTTGTAGACAGCTATCATGTCTCCTCTGAGTCTTCTTTTCTGTAGACTAAACATTCCTAATTCCTTTAACCGTTCCTCATAGGACATGGTTTGTAGACCGTTCACCATCTTGGTAGCTTTCCTTTGAACCTGCTCCAGTTTGTCAGTGTCTTCCTTGAACTGGGGTGACCAGAACTGGACACAGTACTTCAGGTGAGGTCGGACCAAGGTAGAGTAGAGGGGAATAATAACTTCACGTGATCTGGACTCTATGCTTCTCTTGATACACCCCAGGATCGTGTTTGCCTTTTTTGCAGCTGCTTCATAAGTCACTGTTTCCAGTGCTGTTGTAACTTTGAACAGTCACTAAATGAGGACCACTTCTTAAACCCTGCCTCTGCTGCAGATGGAGGTGGTTTGACTCCCTTCAGGCTGACGATGGGAAGAGCAGGTGGAAGTGGTGATCACAAGAGCCTAATTGCCCAATTGTGAATCATGCACCAGTTACGTCCTTTCCCGCCCTGCTCACAGTTAACCATGAGGTGGTTACCTCTCTACATGGGGCTGCCCTTGAAGAGTATCCAGAAACTTCAATCGCTTCAAAATGCAGCAGCCTGCATGGTTTTGTGTAGACTTCGAGTTGTATGTGTGTCCTCTCTCTTGCTTGAGCTGTATCCGCCACTGATTGGCTTCTGGATCCAATTCAAGGTGCCGGTTGTCATTTTTCAGTCCAAAAACTGGGTGCAGGGAAGAAGTGGAAGACAATGCAAGGTGGTGTGGCTGAAGCCTCTGCGAGAGGCGGCCTTGGCCGCTCTTGAGGGTCAAGTGGTGCATCAGCAAAGACTTCAATCGATCGCCCAGAGCAGGGGTCCCCAACCTCCAGTCTGTGGACCGGTATTGGGCCACGGCATACCAGCAACTGGTCCGCACAAACAAGCAAAGCCCCATCCGTGGGATGCAGGCAGCACACAAAACCACACACTCTCTGGTCCACGGGAAAAAAACTCTCTCCATGGAACCAGGCCCTGGTGTCCAAAAGGTTGGGGACCCCTGGCCCAGAGAGAGGGTAAGAAGGGACAGGGACTGTGCAGAATAGTTTCAAGCCAGCTGGATGCTCCCCCCCCATTGCAATAAAGCAGTTTGAAGGTGTCAGATTTCCTTGATTGAAAAAGGGGATACAATTCCAGATGGCAATTTGCAAAAGGAGGGCTGGAATTCAAGGGGCGGCTGCTGGGTGCAAATCATCAGGAGCATTCATGGAGTTCAAAGCACCAAAGAGTTTGTTATTGCTACCTCTAATACCAGACTTTAGTCAACTAAGGTTCAAAACCAAATTGGCTCTAGACTCTGGGGATTGAAGTCCACAAGTCTTAAAGTTGCCCAGGTTGGCGACCCCCTTGCTTTGGATGATCTGGGACTCTTCACATTCCTAATCAGCACTGAGAATCCCAAGCTGAGAAAGGCTGTAAGATAGGGGTCTTCAAACTTGGCCCTTTTATGACTTGTGGACTTCAACTCCCAGAATTCCACAAGTCATAAAAGGGCCAAGTTTGAAGACCCCCTGCTGTAAGACAGTCAGGTGGGGGAGGGGGAGTCTCAAAAGTTGCGCAAACTTTCCAGAGAGTACTGCTTCCCTCCCAACAACAAGGCTTTTCAGCCAAGCACACTTTCAAAGGATGAAATCTGAAAGGAAGGAGTGGACGCCACTCAGTGATCTGGATGGCCTTCCAGTTAGACAGTTCTAGACTATATTAATCAAGAGGCTCGCCTTCATGTCTTTTGTCCCTTCCTCATTTGCCAAAGCTTAGAACTGATCTCTGGAATTAATCACATCTAACAAGTAAATACAGCAATAACAAATATCTCTTTATCATCTTTAGCAAACTTTCAACTCATCCCAATTCTCCAGATTCATTTAGATACAGACTTAAATACTCAGCCACGAAGTCTCCACGGCCAGGGAGAATCCCCAGCTGATTATTCAAAGAAGAAAAGGAATGGGGTCACCCTTACTTACTATGAAAGTTGCTGAATTTCCAAGATTCGATTCAAAAGCTGAGGGTAGAAATACTAATTAAACATAAACTCTTTATATCAAACATATTGAAAAAGAGATAGATTATTTTTATTATTGTTGTTGTTGTTGTTCCTGCTGTTGTTGTTATTGTTATTATTGTTGTTTTGTTTGTTGTTGTTATTTTTATTATTATTGATCATCGCACAGTCAGCCAGATGTTCAGACTGGATTTGGCATTTTTGTCTACCTATCGAGTCCTTACCCAGGACCTGGGATAGGCAGATGTGAATGTCTGACGGTATTACAAATCTCGTCGCAGGATGGAAGCAGTTCCTAGTAAGGCTGCCTTTTGCAATTGACTGATGGCGAATTTGTCAATGCCAATGATGGTGTTCAAGTGGTGCTCCAGTTGTTTTGGGATTGCACCCAAGGCGCCTGTTACTATTGGTACTACCCTTGCTTGCCTTTGCCACAGTCTTTCTATTTCTATTTGTAAGTCTTTGTATTTTGTTATCTTCTCCAGTTCTTTCTCGTCTATTCTGCTGTCTCCAGGCACTGCCACGTCCACTATCCAGACTTTTTTGTCTTTCTTATCGACAATTGTTAAGTCCAGGGTGTTATGTTGCAGATTGTTGTTGTTGTTGTTGTTGTTGTTGTTGTTGTTGTTATTATTATTATTATTATTATTATTATTATTATTATTATTTTGGTAAGGAACCTTTTTT
Source organism: Bothrops alternatus (assembly GCA_034064705.1). Lineage (NCBI taxonomy): Eukaryota > Metazoa > Chordata > Lepidosauria > Squamata > Viperidae > Bothrops > Bothrops alternatus. Next base: position 169,346 of record JARGCV010000602.1, read on the forward strand.
TAAGGGTCCCCAGAATATGGGTTTTAAAATAGGAGAAAAGGGTCAATGTAATCTGGTTGTAATTAACACACATACTACAGGCATGCTTTAATTTATTCATTGTTAATGCTTCTTCACATAATGGGAAAATAATAAAATGCCCACAGATACACTTGGTATCACTGAAGTAAATCAACCCCAATTATATCTGCACTTGAATTAAACAAAGAATCTTCTAAGAGATCACTGATAAAAGCAATACAATATATAAATACTTTGAGACTATCAGCTATCAAAGTGTTCTCATATATATTAAACTGTTTCCAGAGGGGCAACTGTGCTAGTCTTGAAATAAAAGCAAGAGTCTTTCATGGTATCTTACCATGAAAAATAACTTTATTTTAACATAAGCTTTGCTCACTCACATTCATTTCATCAGAACCACATAAAATTTAATATCATCTATCAGTCTCGATTACATCAGCTGGCTTTTCAGCCTCATCCGGTAGGGCTCTTTGATGCTTTCTGAGCTTGGCTGTTTTCTTGCAGATGTTGCATGACCCAACTAGGTAACATCATCAGTGTTAGAAGGGAGTGAGTTTTGTGGAGAGGAGGAGGAGGAGGAGGAGGAGGAGGAGGAGGAGGAGGAGGACTGTGGGGTCATGGTGCTCTCTGAGCTTGGCTGTTTTCTTGCAGATGTTGCATGACCCAACTAGGTAACATCATCAGTGTTAGAAGGGAGTGAGGTTTGTGGAGAGGAGGAGGAGGAGGAGGAGGAGGACTGTGGGGTCATGGTGCTCTCTGAGCTTGGCTGTTTTCTTGCAGATGTTTCATGACTCAACTAGATAACATCATCAGTGTTAGAAGAGAGTGAGGTTTCTGGAGAGGAGGAGGAGGAGGAAGAGGAGGAGGAGGAGGACAACAACAACAACTGTGGGGTCCATGGTGTTCTCTGAGCTTGCTTGTTTACTTGCAGACCCTTGGTAACATCATCAGTGTTAGAAGGGGGTGAGGTTTATGGAGAGGAGGAGGAGGAGGAGGACAAGGATGATGACTGTGGGTTCCTTGGTGCTCTTTGAGCTTGGCTTTTTTCTTGCAGATGTTTCATGATCCAACTAAGTAACATCATCAGTGTTACAAGGGGGTGGGGTTTGTGGAGTGAAGGAGAAGGGAGCAGGAGGAGGAGGAGGAGAATTGTGGGGTCCTTAATGTTCTCTGACCTTGGCTGTCTTCTTGCAGATGTTTCATGACTCAACTAAGTAACATCATCAGTATTAGAAGGGAGTGGGCTTTTGTTTGCTCCCTTCCAGCATTGATGACATTGCCTAATTGGGTAGTGAAGAAAACAGCTAAGAAAACATCAGGAAAACAGCTAAGTTCAGAGAGTACCAAATACTCCACAACTCCACTCTGAGCACAAACAGTCTCTTCCATCGGTAATCTCATCTTTTTAGGGAAGCTCCATCTGATCTTGGAGGGTGGGGCTCTACTCTAGCCCAGCCTGCCTTATCCATTGCAAGACTCAACGTGGATTCTAGTCAAGAGGAACGATGGCTTGATGATGTAACCAATGTTATTTCTCATCTGTCAGATGTTTCCATCTGTCCATACTTAACTGCACCCTAGCTTTGATTTATTTATTTTTTTCAAATCAAAGGACTGCTTTGTTCAAAAGCCTGTATCTTTCATATGAACATCAAGGTCACTTGCAAAGACTCACCATCTTCTTGGTCACTAGTATCTAGCAATCAGAATGATGCTAGCCGAGGTCACGTCTGATACTAAGCCACAGCAAAGCTGTAAAGTTGCTTGCTATGACCCAGAAGTCTTGAAGTTCTCCCAAGTGCAAAGTTAGTCACCATTACATGAGAGTCAAACCCATGGCCTTCAATCAGATGCAAGTTGAAGATGTCTGAATATTCATGTTTCATGAACACCAATCTCAAACGGGATGATTCATTCCTGCTGTAAACACTGCCTCCTTCCAGCATAGGGGATGAGATAAAAGACGAGTCTGAGGTTGGGAGAATCAAGTTTACGATATTATATAGTACATGAACACTTTGTTCCTAGATTAATTCCAGATGGGCATCTTTGACACTGAACACAAAAATAACACAACAGGTTAATGGTTGTATAAACTTTTGCAAATTAGAAAGTCCTTCATCAGATACCCAGGATGTTTTGATTGACTAATAGGGAAGATACACCACAACAAAAGTCAAGATGGCAGCCAAGAGCTTGTGATCAAAGCCCCACCCTTTATGTAAAAAGGAGGTGGGGCTTTGATCATTCAACCATGACAGCCATCTTGATTTTTTTTGGGATACCTAAGAGAACCCACAAAAGCCAAGAGATATACAGTACACAATTATAAAGGGAGAATAACCTAATAATTGACGAACTCATAAACTACACAACATTTGTACTTTGCTTGTTCCATGGCTGGATAAACATTTGTTTTTAAAGATGGAGAGTTATATTGAAGATCACTCCAACTTTTATATGCTCTCTGGCTTGGGCCTTTAACTGCTTCTTTAGATGCTAACACCGAAGGCCATTTTAGTTCTCCAAGCCACTGCTCGGGAGAAAGAACGCAGGAAGAAGAAGAAGAAAGAGGAGCAGAAAGGTAGAAAGGAAAGAGAAGAAATCACAGGGTCTGCAAAACAATCTCCTTAAGTAGGATGGACAAACAAATGAAACACTATAAGGTCAATCCTGGACCACAATTCTTTTCAGATGGAAACGCAGCGAAAGCTGCAAAACAGCCAAACCTCAAGAAATTCCTTTGCTCACAGGAGCTCTGAGTAAACCCGTTCCTAACTCTATCCCAACCTCCAACAGATTTGAGGTGCTCGAATTGGGATATGCAGAGGGTACTTTTCAGCTTCCTGGGTGCATTTATAGATCATTCTTTGTGACATAATTCTTGATTGTTCTCCAACCCAGAAAAGCACCAAACCTTCAACCAGTCCAATTTCCCGACAAAATGAAAGAGCTGGAAAAGACTCTCTAAGCTAGAGGTCCCCAACCTTTTGGACACCAGGGACCGGTTCCGTGGAGAAAGTTTTTTCCACGGACTGGCAAGTGTGTGGTTTTGTATGCTGCCTGCATCCCACGGATGGGGCTTTGCTTGTTTGTGCGGCCCAGTTGCTGGCATGCCGCGGTCCGGTACCGGTCCACAGACTGGGGGTTGGGGACCCAACATGGATAGGAAAGGAGAAAAGGAGAATGAAAGAGAGACTTGAGATACACAAGACACCCCCCCCCCGGAAATAAGACCCTATCCTCTCTCTTTGTGCCTTTGCGACTGTTTCTTGGATCTAGACCCAATCTGATTACCCTCCCTAATAACGAAAGCAAGCAAAATAAAACACACACCCTTCCCACTGCATTTTGCCTCCGACACAGTGCCAATATGGAACATTTCAGCATTTTTGTTACAGTTCATGGTCTTTGCATAAGAGCCCCAAGATGCTACGGTAGATGCAATTGCTACCGGTAGAAAGAAAGGGAGGGAGGGAGGGAGAGAGGAAAAAAGGGTTCTTGAATCATCTCCCACTGTTAGGTTACTTAAAAGCAAATGGTGCATAAGGTCAGATGGAAGAAAAAAAACCTAACCCACCGGTACCCTATTTGGTAAATTTTAATCCCAAAGGAAACATTCTCTGTTTTCTTGCTGGAGTTTATTCCCTAGATAATGAGAATCCCCGGAAATTCAAACTCACTTAGCTGCAATTCCATTATTTGTTCCCTTGGCTTCGATTTTAAACACAACAGACTCACAAACACAACCTTCTGCCTTGTTTATAAAAGACCTCTGATATAATAAATCCATGCCAGACAGAGGGATGTGAGATGCTACGGAGATTAGAAGCAGCTGTGAGTTGATCGG
>JARGCV010000603.1:0-42500 GCA_034064705.1 Bothrops alternatus
GTGGGGATTCAGCCACTTTGCACTGGTTTGCTAGAACCAGTACCTAACTTTTGCTGCATTCGGAGAACCAGCTGACTTCCAGAACTCCAGTCTAGGACTTGGAGGCCTGGAGGAGGCTTCCCAGGCCTAGAACAGTCCACAGGAAGTGCATGGATGCCACTTCCAGAAGTCCGTTCTAGGCCTTGGAGGCCTGGAGGAGGCCTCCCAGGCCTAGAATGGCCTGCCAGAAGTGAATGGATGCCACTTCCAGAAATCTGTTCTAGGCCTCGGAGGATTCCCAGGCTTAAAACGGCCCACCGGAAGTGCATGGATGCCACTTCTGGAAGTCCATTCTAGGCCTTGGAGGCCCAGGCCTGCATCAAATAAGAGAACTGGTTGTTCAGGTATTTGAATTCCATCACTATATGTATATACTGTACATATATATACATACCCACACCATCCTACCAAAAAGACAAAAAGGTGCTCATTTGAAAGCATTTTTTTCAAGTTAGCTGAAATAACTCTATAAGTTTCTAAAATGATGCAGCTGCCTTGCTCTGTGGCTTAACATCTATGAATCCAGATGTTTAATTAGATCACAGCGCTATGTATTGAGTGTTGGAGGAACGTAGCTATATGGAGAAATCTTTCCCTTCCAGATCTTTTCTCCCCAGATTTATTAATGTATTAATTTTACCTGTACAATCGAGCATCGAGGCTGTAAATACAGAAATCTCATTAGCCGTTGTGGCTGACCTACCTGTATAGCAATAAAATGTAATGATGGTGAATCCGCTGGCTCCAACAGGAGAGCGCTTTGAGGGATTGTGGCTGCTTACTAAGTCACAGCTGACTGTGAAATTTCTGTAATTATATCAAATGAGTTAATTACATTTCGTATACATGTTAATAGTAATATTTTATGTTAGGTTCTCACATATTATCTAGGACTTACAAGCAATGATAGTCTGCTAGAGATGGACTCAGTGGAGACATATCATGTTTACTTGTTTTTATTACCAATGGTGAAATCCTGAATAATGTGTAGGGACTACTTTGTAAGGCTTCAGGGGCCCATATTGGACCATTATGACAAACTGACCCAGTAAATATTTCTATTGAGGAAGGGTTAAACTATTTTATCTCAAACAACAGAGAGCACCCTGCACTATGCAATGCAAGTAAGTGCAACTAAGAGCCGTGGTGGCGGATGTTTGATCCTGACCTGGTCAAGGTTGACTCAGCCTTTTATCCTCCTGAGGTCAGTAAAATGAGGACCCAGAATACTTGGGGGGGGGGCAACAGGCTGACTTTGTAAACTGCTTAGAGAGGGATGTAAAACACTGTGAAGCATATATGTTCTATTCTATTCTATTCTATTCTGTTCTGTTCTGTTCTGTTCTGTTCTGTTCTGTTCTGTTCTGTTCTGTTCTGTTCTGTTCTGCTCTGCTCTGCTCTGCTCTACTCTACTCTACTCTACTCTACTCTACTCTACTCTACTCTACTCTACTCTACTCTACTCTACTCTATTCTTCATTCCAATACTCTACACTACCCTACCCTACCCTACCCTACCCTACCCTACCCTACCCTACCCTACCCTACTCTACTCTACTCTACTCTACTCTACTCTACTCTACTCTACTCTACTCTACTCTACTCTACTCTTCATTCCAACCTCTACTCTACTCTACTCTACTCTACTCTACTCTACTCTACTCTACTCTACTCTACTCTACTCTACTCTACTCTACTCTACTCTACTCTACCCTACCCTACCCTACCTTATCCTACCCTATCCTAACCTACCCTACAGTATCTACTCTACTCTACTTACTCTACTCTATTTCTGCTCTGCTATTTTTAAGCCTCCTCAAGCCATTAGCGCCACAGGTTAGTGTGGAAAAGGGATTTAATGGACATACATAAAGAAGTGGAAATGACTGAATGACAAAAATGAACAAATAGTCCTGAAGATTTGCAAATTAACACAATACTCCTCTTTGTCTGGTAATATGCATGACAGTATTTCTGGGTTAGCCTTTATTATTGTTTTTTAAATGTTCATGACAATTTATATTTCCTGTAAGGAAGGAGTTGTTGGAACAATCTGATTTTTCATTCCTTGAGCATCGTCTCAAGTAAACCTCATCATACGTAACAGCTAACTCCACCTCCCCACCCTCCTCTCCATGCCTCCGGCTGCCTCTTTCTTTTTCTTTGTTTTTATTTAGATATGCATAAAGAAAACACCTTCAGCCCTCAAGGTTGATGAATTTACATTCCCCCACCCAGCTCCAAGGACAGGACGTGACCTTTAGGACAAAGTAGGATTAACACACCCTCTATTAGACTAACAGAAGACACAAAAGCCCACCTCACTCCACAACCCAGAAACATTTCCACTTCAAAGTCTCAGAGCCCCATAAAGATCCACCCAGAACCACATGCTTTTGCTGAGTTTGCTCACCAATAAACAGACTTTCTTTCAAAAGTGGCCTCCATTTTATTTTCAGCATGGAACTGGACCTGATTTTTCTTCCAACAAAACAAAACAAACAAACAAACAAGCAAGCAAGCAACGGATGGAAACTAACCAAAGAGAGAAGCAACCTAGAACTAAGGAGAAATTTCCTGACAGTTAAAACAATTAATCAATGGAACAACCTGCCTCCGGAAGCGGTGAATGCTCCAACACTGGGAGTTTTTAAGGGACTGGAGAGCCACCTTTCTGAAATTATATAGAGTTTTCTACTTGAGCAGGGGACTGGACTAGAAGACCACTAAGGTCCCTTCCAACTGTATTATTATTAGTATTATTATTATTATTATTATTATTATTATTATTATTATTATTATTATTATTATTATTATTTACAAATAAATAAATTATCCCTATTCTTTTTCACTGAATTGGGGCTGATGTTCAAGTGACAGAACTCCATAGAGGAAGTCAGTGCAGGATATAAATTCAGTGACTAAATCAGGAGTCTCTTTGTGCCCACACCCATCTAACTGCCTTTATGATGGATTCATACGCCGCAGCATTGATCTCAATAAGAAATCTGTAGTCTTCATGCTGCACGTTTCAACAAAATTGATTTATTGCTCGAGGTGTATTCAGAATGGAGATATAAACCTTCCCATTAAAAACAGCATGAAATTTCAATATCTAAAGAACGGATTAATTGGCAAGGCCTGTCCTCTCCTCTCTCACATCCTGCCTATAGCAGTGGAGATGAGTTTGTTTACTTTGAGGCTCCGTATTATCTAGAAGTGGGTGGTGGAGAAGGAAACAGTTGGGACACCCAGTTGTGTATTTTCCTGTAATCCTTCGCTGACATTCTAATTACAGTTTGCTTAATAAGCTTACCTACCAGAGGTGAATACTGCTTTAGATCTGGCGTTCTGATTATAATACGTGAGAAAGACATCAACGGTAAAAAAATAAAACAAAAGGCACCCATTAAGTGTCCCCCCACTGCAACACCATCCCATGTGCTCAAAACTGCAGAGTTGGATTTATTTTATTTATTTTCAATCAACAGGCTTTGATACCGTTGGGCAAAAGTCATAATGTGAGTTGATTCACAGCAGTTGCTGGTGACAAAAAAATAATCTACAGCCCACTTCGTTCTGAAGCAGATTTAGGAATCCCTGTGTGATTAAGGAGACCTGAGCCTACCACTTTGCAATTAGACTGGGTCATTTACTTCTCCCTTGCCTTAGATCTATAATTAATCACCTAAGAGCTGATCCATAGGATACCAAGTGGATTTGGCTTCTGCGTGGTTTGTAATAGTGGCCTTTAACCACCTCTATGGTTTCATGGTAAGAATACTGATCTCTGCGCAATTTCTGTTTCAGCCTAAAATGGGATAGACCACAATGGAAAAGGAGCAGCACAAATTGTTAACATTTATCAGGGACCTGCATCTTTTGTTTTAAAGATCAAATCGGCGAATACTTTCTATTGAGTTCTTCTCAAGGATCTCTTACGACAGCGGTTCTCAACCTATGGGTCGCGACCCCATTTGGGGTTGAACGACCGATTCGCGGGGGTCACTGGACACCGCGGTCCACCATTTTTTTTGCCCATCGCGCGCGCACCGCGCATGCGCGGTTTGGGCCGTCTCACCACGTATGCACGGTTCGGGCCGTTGTGCACGTGTCGCGCATGCACGGATCGGCCCATTGCGCACACATTCGTGGATCGGCCCGTCATGCGTGCATGCGCAGATCGGCCCGTCGCGCGCGCTTGCGTGGATCGGCCAGTCGCGCGCGCGCTGTGCATGCGTGGATCGGCCCGTCGCATGTGCATGCGCGGATCAGCCCATCGCGCGTGCATGCGCGGATCAGCCTGTCGCACACGTGTGCGTGGCGTGAGTCGGGGTCGCGCCATGCATGGGCGGGGCAAGTGGGGTCTCAACCTGAAAAAGGTTGAGAACCACTGTCTTAGGAGAAGCAGATGTTGTTGTCTGATGATGTTCTCGGTATTGTCACGGGATGCAAGCTGTCCCCAGTAAAGCTGCCTTCTGCAATTGACTGATGATAAGTTTGTCAATGACTATGATGTTCAAGTGGTGCTCCAGATGTTTTGGGATTGCACCCAAGGCACCCAAAGGTTCTTTTTCAGGAGGCAACTGGACTTTCTTGTTGTTTTTTCTTTGAAGACATTTCACTTCTCATCCAAGAAGTTTCTTCAGCTCTGACCAGATGATGGGGAATGGAAGGATTTATACTCCTTGCAGACCGCTGGTCATTTGCCTTCTTTTAGAGCGTCGGTGAGGCCACCTGGAGGTTTACCTGTGTCCTCAGGATCACCTGAGTGGTGCAAATGGGTGTGGAGCTTTCTCGCTCCAGCATGTTTTCTGCCCTATTCCTGTAATCTGCAATGTTTTCTGGAAATCCGTTCATATTCCCACCCCATTTGAAGGGTGTTCATCCCATTGACAAAGTTTTATTTATTTATTATTTATTTATTTATTAATTTGATTTGTATGCCACTCCTCTCCGGAGACTCGGAGCAGCTCACAACATATACAAAGCATCAAAACATTAAAAATAGGTACCCAACACACGCACAACTTTCGAACCACAACCCACAATCATCCCCAGACCTGCCGGCAAAGATAAGTTTTAAGGTTCCTTCGGAAGGCCAGGGGAGTGGGAGAAACGCGGACTTCAAGGGGCAGTTGGTTCCAGAGGGTGGGTGCCACAACAGAGAAAGCCCTCCCCCTAGGCCCCGCCATGACAACATTGTTTCGCTGACGGGACCCGGAGGAGGCCGACCCTGTGCGCTCTCACCGGTCGAAAGGAAGTATGTGGCAGAAGACGGTCCCGTAAGTATCCTGGTCCAGAGCCATATAGGTTATTAGTTTATAATATACAATACAATCAAGATACAAAGTAAATAGCCGAAAAGATGGGGAAGGGAAAAGAGAGTAGAGAAGTGAGGTAAGGGAGAAAAAAAAGGGGGGAAAGGCATTGACTTCTCACTTCCTTTGGTTCAATAGAGTATCAACTTCAAACCTCATCTTTTTAATTTTACAAAATAATATAGACTACCATTTCAGTAGCCTCAACGATATCTAATTGGTAAAGCCCACATTCAAACTTTCATTTTTTTTCCACCTCAAGCTCAAAATCTAGAAGTGGTTTCTGGTTGGCAATAAAAGTATTCGTATTTTTTTTCCTTTAATCAGTACAGTCAGTTTAGCCATCTCTGCTCACTCTATCAGTGTTTGGAGTGATTCCTCCATTGTAGGAATTGATGTAGTCTTCCATTTCAGAGCATAGAATAATCTTGCTGCTGTCGACATATACAACATCAAAGCTCCATATTTTTTTTTCCGGTTTCCAGAATAGAAGAGAAGAGAAGAGAAGAGAAGAGAAGAGAAGAGAAGAGAAGAGAAGAGAAGAGAAGAGAAGAGAAGAGAAGAGAAGAGAAGAGAAGAGAAGAGAAGAGAAGAGAAGAGAAGAGAAGAGAAGAGAAGAGAAGAGAAGAGAAGAGAAGAAAAATTACAGAATAGAGTAAGTAGAACAGAACAGAACAGAATAGAATAGAATAGAAAAAATAAGAGAAGAGAAGAGAAGAGAAGAGAAGAGAAGAAAAAATACAGAATAGAATAGAGTAGAACAGAACAGAACAGAACAGAATAGAATAGAATAGAATAGAATAAATAAGAGAAGAGGAGAGAAGAGAAGAGAAGAGAAGAGAAGAGAAGAGAAGAGAAGAGAAGAGAAGAGAAGAGAAGAGAAGAGAAGAGAAGAGAAGAGAAGAGAAGAGAAGAGAAGAGAAGAGAAGAGAAGAAAAAATACAGAATAGAATAGAGTAGAACAGAACAGAACAGAACAGAACAGAATAGAATAGAATAGAATAGCACTTAGACTTATATGCCGCTTCACAGGACTTTGCAACCCTCTCTAAGCAGTTTACAGAGTCAGCATTTCGCCCCCAACAATCTGAGTCCTCATTTTACCTACCTCGGAAGGCTGAGTCACCCTTGAGCCAGTGAGAATCGAACTGCTGGCAGCCAGCAGAATTACCAGAATTAGCCTATAAGGCTGCATTCTAACCATTGCACCATCACGGCTAAAGTGCTCTGGTGTTATTGGTGCTACGGTTGATTTCTTTTGCCGCACTCATTCTACTTCTGTTTTCCGGTCTTTGTGTTTTATTATATTATCCAGTTCCTCTTCTTTTAGTCTGCTGTCTCCAGGTACGGCTCCAGGTACATTGTCTTTGCAACTTCCAGGCAGGCCCATCTCTGCAAACATACCAGGGATACTTCTTCACATCACCAGCTCAATGTCTTTTGTTTAGCCATCCTAATCATCTCCATTAGCAAAATCACACAATTAACCAGTGGAACAACCTGCCTCCAGAAGTGGTGAATGCTCCAACGCTGGAGGTTTTTAAGAAGAGACTGGACAGCCGTTTGTCTGAAATGGTATAGGGTTTCCTGCCTGAGCAGACCTCCAAGGTCCCTTCCAACTTTATCATCATATCATCATCATCATCATCATCATCATTATTATTATTATTATTATTATTATTATTATTATTATTATTATTATTATTATTATTATTATTATTATTATGAATCCCAGCGGCCGGTTAGGGCCCACAGAGTCGGCCTTCTCCAGGTCCCGTCAGCCAGACAGTTGTCGCCTGGCGGGGCCTAGGGGAAGAGCCTTCTCTGTTGCGGCCCCGGCCCTCTGGAATCAACTCCCCCCAGAGATCCGTATCGCCCCCACCCTCCCCGCCTTTCGTAAATTGCTTAAAACACACCTCTGCCGGCAGGCCTGGGGCAGCTAACATCTTGCTCCTAGCCAGTGTATGTCTGTGTGTATGTTTGTGGAATGATTGGTTTTTCTTTTTTTAACTTTGGGGTTTTTATATTTATATATTTTATTGTAATTTCTATCATGTTGTGAGCCGCCCTGAGTTCTCCGGAATAGGGTGGCATAGAAATTAAATAAATATTATTATTATTATTATTATTATTATTATTATTATTATTATTATTATTATTATTATTATTATTAGTACCCCTTGCTTAAGCAGGAGACCCTAGAGCATTCCAGACAAACATCTGTCCAATCTCTTCTTAAAAGCCTCCAGGGGTGGAGCACCCACAACTTCTGGAGGCAACTCATTCCACTGATGAATTCTTCTCAGGAGAGAGAGAGAATATTAATTCAAGCATCAGTGCCATTCAAGCATTATTTTTTCCTTGCTGGTATTCAAGCTTTGCTCTTTCCTATATAGTAGGGCATGCGCTGAGCATAAAAGGCAAAATGAATGGCATTGATATAATTTGACTTCTGTTATCAGAAGCCAACAGAATTAATAATGTTCTTATATCTGTAGGAGGAATATATTTTTGTCTGAATCATTTCAAGATCACCAAGGAGGTTTCGTATAATTTGTTCGATTAGCTGTGCTTTTGTTTCTCTCTGTCCTCTTACACATTTAATATTTTTTAAAGGGAAAAATAAGGTGGGGGGGAGGGGAGAACCCAAACAAAAGATTTTTCTCTGCAAGTGGGGACAACTGCTTTGCATTTTTATCTAATCTTTGTGGCCTGCCATGGTAGGCAAAGGCTGTGGAAAGAGATGTGTGTGTTCTGAAGATTGTGGGAGGGTTGGTATTCAAAGCTAGTATTTATATTAGCAACAATAGGAACTGATAATAAAAGTCTGTTGACAGTAGGAGCTGCATTCTGGATTGGGAGAAAAAGAGGTTCAATGCCACAAGAAGTTGTTTAGCATTTGTTCAAAGCAGAACATTTTTTTAAAAAATTTTTATTGGTTTTTTTAATTTTTAACAAAAGAAAAATACTCAAATTAGATCATAATATTAAAATAAACAATAAACATAATCAGAACATAAATACATATTTCAAAATCATCCATAAACATAACATATGTACTTATTTCAATACATCTACTAGTAATAACTCAACTGAGAATAATCATAAACCATATTTTCCAAACAATTAACATTGCTGCTCGGTACCCCCACCACCACATCCCCCTAACCCTAACCTTCCTCCCTCACTTACCATCTAACTACCTATGTTCAAAGCAGAACTTTTATCCGTCAATAAATAGAAATCCCCAATAACTTTGCCCCAAACAAGATTGAAAAGTGTCTTCACGTCAGTTGATCCCTTAAACAAAGATCTAACTTGGTGGTTCTCAACCTACGGTCCATAAACTCTGGGGGGCGGGTGGGGCTGCAATGTCATCACAGGGGGTCTGTGAAGGCTTGAAAAAAATGTTATGATTTAAATCAGGGGTCTTCAAACGTGGCCCTTTTATGACTTGTGGACTTTAACTCCCAGAATTCCTCAGCAAGGCACACTGGCTGAGGAATTCTGGAAGTTGAAGTCCACAAGTCATAAAAGAGCCAAGTTTGAAGACCCCTGTCTTAAATCTAACAAACAAAATGGAGGCTGGCTGAGGAATTTTGGGAGTTGAAGTCCACAAGTCATAAAAGGACCAAGTTTGTAGAACCCTTATTTAAATCTTGAGTTAAGTCTTTTGGGGGTCCATGGCCATGGTTGGTGGTCACAAAAGATATTTAAAGGGTGGGGGGTCTGTGGTGAAGAAAAGGTTTAGAACCACTGATCTAAGCCATGTGTGCATATTTAATATACTGAATAAAGGAACACTACTAACCACTGGTTTAGCTCCTGATATTCACATGTTGATAATGGTGTCCAAATCCACACACTAGCTGTTTATCTGACCTGGTATGGTATCCATAGTAACCCAGCTTTTTACTTCTCCATCCCACCCCATGCAGGATCCTGAAGGTGATGAGCTGCTATGAAGTTCTTGCAGTCCTACACAATTGTCCCAAAGGTGCTTTTTCTGGATGCAATTGGACTTTCTTGGTATTTCTTTGAAGATGTTTTGCTTCTCGCTTCTTCAGCTCCGACTGGATGGCGGGGAATGGAAGGATTTATATCCCTTGCAGACAGCTGGTCAGCAAGGAATATAAATCCTTCCATCCCCCACCATCCATTCAGAGCTGAAGAAGCTTCTGGGATGAGAAGCAAAACGTCTTCAAAGAAAAACAAAGAAAGTCCAGTTGCCTCCTGAAGAAGCAACTTTGGGACAACCATGGACCTGGATGATTGGGAATCTCCATAGACATTCCTACACAATCTTCATTCTCAGTTTACAATCCTATGTGATCTGGCTTCTAAATTCCACAGACAATTGCCCTGACTGTATCTTTGGTTCCTATACTGCTGCTCCCATGGAGTTTTGTGAAGTTAAGAAAGGTCTATGGATGAAAAATGAAAGGTAAAATTCAGTAAGAACAGAAGATTTTGTTCCTGGAATATTTCAGCCAATGGAGTATCTGGAATGAAGTCTTCTAATAAAATGGAGACGGTTTTCAAACAGTTTTCAAAATAGGAAGTGTGTCCTATGTAGGCAATTGAGATGACATACACGTTGTCAGGAAAAAAAAATGAGAAGGCAACCAAAAGGTTGGGAGTTATAGAACTGGGTATGAACTATAGTGCTTAAGAAATCATAACTTAGAATTTCCCATCTTAATTTGTTTTTTTTGGGGGGGGGGTGATTCTAATCCATCCTGGCTAGACCTTGACTTGTGTGGACATGCAGTAGGTATGAATAAGTTAAACTTTAATTTGCAAATGTTGTTTGTTTCTGCATGTCCCTGATCTTTGGATAAAACAGAACAGCAAGTAGCCCCGGGTTTGGTATGAAGACCCTATTTATGATCCTCCTTTGTTTCAATTTGAGAAGACTTCTCTCTATACATTTTAGCTCTCTTTCTTGGTGAGGGGTAGGTCTATGTTTCTGGGATACAGTGAAGAGAGGTAGCTAGGTTTTTCTTCCTTCCCATGGTTTTCTGATTGCCTAAATTTGCAATAAAAAAGGAGTGGGGAAAGATGGAGAGAGAGGGGGAGGGAGAGAGAGAGAGAGAGAGAGAGAGAGAGAGAGAGAGAGAGAGAGAGAGAGAGAGAGAGAGAGAGAGAGAAAAGAGAGAGAGAGGGAGGGAGAGAGAGAGAGAAAGAGAGAGAGAGAAAAGAGAGAGAGAAAAGAGAGAGAGAGAGAGAGGGAGGGAGAGAGAGAAAGAGAGAGAGAGAGAGAGAAAGAGAGAGGGAGGGAGGGAGGGAGAGAGAGAGACAGAGAGAGAGAGAGAGAAATGTGATAAGGATTTGAAAATTATAACTTTAAAAATAGGGCAGGTCGTGAACTTGGATTGCATATATATCCCCATTTAAGGGTAATATTGATAACTTTGGAAGCAATTGGATTGCTGCCCTCTTCCTTGTATTATTGTTCTCCACCTGTCGTTGTAACCTTATCCTTTATAGGAGACATTTATCCTTCATAAGAAGAAGGAACTAATGAAAAGTGGCATTCTGCTCCTTCTATGAAGGATGCAACAAGCAATAAAAACTTCTTTAAAATGTATAAAGCATATCAGCTCCTCACTCAAGATGGTTAAATGCTAGCAACGAAGAAATAATTCTTTCATTTTCCCCACCAAGATATAGAAGATATTGTTTTATTTTACCACTTTAAATGCATCTCAGATAATCCTCACATTTGTTGACTGTTTATTTTTTTAATAAATATTTTTTTTCTATTAACAAAAAAAAAAAAAGAAAGTGCTAAAGGCAGGTCCAATCTAAAGCTGAAACGGGGAGTAAAAATTAGACTGGAATAGTAAACAGACTGTGAGGGAGGTTGGAAGCTGAAGCTTCTGTGCTGTGACATACAAGTGTTGTGATTGTTACCTTGGGCATGGGTGGAAATGGGCAGCAGATTGAGGCTGAATTTACAGGCATTTCTTTCCTGGATTCTCCAAGAGTGGTTGGAGATTTGAGTTAAATCAATCTGGGGCTATTGCTGGGACTGGAATTCAGCATCAGAATTCAGGCTGACTTGGGAGAATGATTGGATTGTGGGAAGAATCCAGAGAAAGAAATATTTTGGGAAATACTAAAAAGGCAGAATATATTTCCCCAAAGGAATAATGGAGAAGATCTTTTAAAAAAGACAGAAACCAGCCCCCAGAAATCAGCCCCCGGCCTCTAGGCAGAGGTCGGCTTTTAGAAATGCAAATTTAATAATCCATTCAGGAAGGTTGGGGCCAGGAAGCTAGAAGCTGATGAAATTAGGAATACAAAGACCCCTAAAATCTACATACCCCACCCAAACTTTAAAGACATGACCTTTGGGGACATAATAAGGATTAACCCACCAATACCAAAAGGGCACACTCAGACTTGGGTCAAAGTACATGACACAGGAAATGCAAAGCCTCAAACAGGAACAGGAAAGAACCCCAAGAGCCCCAGAAGGTATAAAAACCCACCACTCCCTGCTCCATGTGGTCAGTTTTCCCAGAGCCATCTTTCTGTCTGGCTCTGCTCTTCAATCAACTACAACCTTCTTTCTAAACCAGTCTCCATTTCGTTTATTCCTGGCTTGGACTGGACCCTGGTGAATACTTTCCCTTCTACAGGATCTTCTCCAGTTGAAGCTCCTTGCTAGAGTATGCTGTCTTTCTATCCCTCCTCCACCTCCTCATTTCCTGGGCTATGAAAGATTACACGCCTAGACAGTGTCATTTTTTATTTTATTTTAAAGCAAACAGACACTCAAATCACGGAGCTGGAAGGAGCTATCTAGGTCAATGGATTCAACTCCCAGTTCAGTGTGGGAAATTAAATTAAAGCATTCTCAACAGATATGTCTGCCTAAACCCATTAGAAGTGGGAGGCTGGTATTTAGTAGTCTGCAGAGGTCTTGGCTGTCTTCTAGGCCAGGGGTCTCCAACCCCCGGTCCATGGACTGGCACCAGGCTGTGGCATGACAGAAACAGGGCCGTGTAAACAAGTGAAGCCCCAGCCACGGGATGAAGGCAGCACAAAACACACACACACACACTGTCTCCAGTCTGTGGAAAAACCTCTCTCTCCAGAACTGGTGCCTGGTGCCCAAAAGGTTGGAGGCCTCTGTTCTGGGCGAGATCATTTCAGATCTTTGAAAAAGTCTGTAGCTCCACTTTCCAGAGCTAAAGCCTCCCTCCCTCCCTCCCTTTCTTTCTTTCCTCTCTCCCTTCCTGTTTCCCTCCATCCTTTCCTTCCTTTATCTCTTCCTTTCCCTCCCTTTCCCTCCCCCTCTCTGTATCCCTCCCTCCCTTTCCTCCCTCCCTCCCTGTCTCCCTCCATCCCTTCCTTCCTTTCTTTCCCTCCCTCCCTCCCTTCCTTTCCATCTCTCCCTCCCTGCCTGCCTCCCGCCATCCTTTCCTTCCTTCTTTTCTTCCTTTCCTTCCCCCTTTTTGTATTCCTCCCTCCCTCCTTCCCTTCCTTTCTTCCTTTCCTCCCTCTCTCCCTTTCTCCCTCTCTCTCTCCCTCCCTCCATCCTTTCCTTCCTTCCTTCCCTCCCTTTCCCTCCCCCTCTCTGTATCCCTCCTTCCTTCCTCCCTCCCTCCCTCCCTTCCTTCTTTCTCCCTCCCTTCCTCCCTCCCTCCTTCTTACCCACCCCATAATAGGTGTTAAAATTGTTAGTTTTTCCATTTGTTTATTTAAAAAAAAAAGAAAAATTCCCTGGCTGATCTTTCAAAATTCAAAAGATGAGCCTAGATAGCTACAGAAGAAGAGCTTCACTTGTAGACTTAAGATCACATGGGAAATTTTAGTTCTGACTTAAAAAAAAATAGTAAGCATATTAAAAGAGGAGAAAGGAATGCTTCAAAATAAAAACTTAGTTCAAGTTTCCTCCCTCCCTGCCTTCTTTCCTTCCTCCCTCCCTCCCTTCCTTCCTCCCCCTCCCTCCTTCCCTCCCTCCCTCCCTCCCTCCCTTCCTTCCTTCTTTCCCTCCTTTTCCTTCCTTCCCTTTCCTTCCATCTCCTTCTCCTTCCTTCCTTCCTTCCTTCCCTTCTTCCTTCCATCTTCCTTCCTTTCCAGCTCTATTTATTGTCAAATAATTATCTTTATTCTGAGGGAACAAAGGCACATCTATTTGATTCTGATAATCACAATGATTCTAGAGTGTATGGGAGTTGAATATGAAATTTCATTTAAAACATGCCCAGAGGGTGGGAAATTGCTTTTTCCTCCCAAGCACATTAAAAATGCTATTGTAAAACAGAGAACAGAAGCAGAGTAAAGGGGAGGGATAAGAGAAAACAAACGTGCATTCACCATGTATTTCAGAACTGAAAAATGCATGGAAGCATGTGAAGGTATTCCTCCAGGGTCTAAATTAACAACTTTTGTGAAAATTCAAAAAAGAAATCAGGCTGTTGCAAACCTTTATTATGTTCTTGTTGAACTTTTGCTTATGGCCATAAGATGTTGGGTGAAATATGAAGTTCTAAGAAAAACTTATTATAGAGCAGGGGGTGTCAAACTGCCGGCCCACAGGCCGGATGCGTCATGCTGAAACCGCACCCATCCCAGCTCCAGCAATGGGAAAAAAGTTGTGATACGTCACTACACGTCACATGATGTTGCGAGTTTGACACCCCTGTTATAGAGCATCACCACATAGGCTTTCATGAATGCCTATGTAGATAAGTAGATGATAGATAGATAGATAGATAGATAGATAGATAGATAGATAGATAGATAGATAGATAGATAGATAGATAGATAGATAGATAGATAGATAGATAGATAGATAGATAGATACATAGATAGATACATAGATAGATACATAGATAGATAGATAGATAGATAGATAGAGATAATAGATAGATGATAGAGATAGATGATAGATAGATGATAGATGATAATGAGCTGATAGCTAATAGATAGAAACAACAACAAAAACAAAAACAAAAACAACAACAACAACAACAACAATAATAATAATAATAATAATAATAACAATAATAATAATACTAATAATAATGTTGGAAGGGATCTTGGAGGTCTTCTAGTCCAACCCCCTGCTCAGGCAGGAAACCCTATACCATTTCAGAGAAATGGCTGTCCAGTCTCTTCTTAAAAACTTCCAGTGTTGGAGCATTCACAGATTCTGGAGGCAGGTGGTTCCACTGGTTAATTGTTCTCACTGTCAGGAAGTTTCTCCTTAGTTCTAGGTTGCTTCTCTCCTTGGCTCTCTCTTAGATAGATAGATAGATAGATAGATAGATAGATAGATAGATAGATAGATAGATAGATAGATAGATAGATAGATAGATAGATAGATAGATGATACATGATAGGGTAGACAGACAGACAGACAGACAGACAGACAGACAGACAGACAGACAGACAGACAGACAGACAGACAGATAGATAGATAGATAGATAGATAGATAGATAGATAGATGAGAGAAAGAGAGATGTCTGGGAGAGAGAGTCTTAGAAGGTTTATACTTAGCAAGGATAGAGGGTATCAGTATCACCAATAAGAGAAATCAATCCACTAAACATTGTTTTCTCCTGTTGGACACCATCTGTTAGGAAAATCAAAGCTCACATACCTTGTGAAGAAGTAAAATATCATCTCTAGGGGACATGCTGCAGACCTTCTCAAATATTCAAGTGAACAGTACAAAGGCAACAAATTAAAAGCATGGGACTAGTAAAAACTTGCTCCGGGATGTAAATCAATAATCACTTTCTAGATGTTGTGAAAATTAGGGACATCCATACAAGCAAAGCTATGTTGATAGACTGAAGTCAATAGGAAGGAAGGGGACAAAAAAAAAAGAGCAATGTGGAAGAAGAAAAAATATGATTCAGTTCAGCATTTCAAACAGGACAAAGCACAAGGGCTGAATAATGAAACAAAGCCAATATATTCACCATGCCAGGAAGGTTTCTGTGAGAAAAAATGTCGGAATTATTTAAAAAGGTTAGCCCATGAATAAACATGACTCATCAAGGCCTCCTGCACTTGCAACAAGGGACGCTAATGAATAATAAAGGCGTAATGGGGACTGGCGAAGAAATTAATGTTCATCTTATCTAAAGCAGATACAAATTAATATTGGAGCAACATTTTTGTAATCACTTCTGGAGGCAAAAATTCAATTAATGTGATTGAATCAATATTTCAGATCTCAGTCCCTGGAAATGTTTTCTCTTTCTGGACGTCCTTTTTTTTCTTCCTTCTCCCTGTTCAAGCAAGCGGGTCTTAAGCACACAACTGTCACGCTATCCCACCTCCAGCTTCAAATTCAATAGTCAGGGAGAGTTTTGAACAGTTTTTGCAAGGGGAAGAAATGGGGTCCGTTTGCCAAGTTCCAAACTTTCTAATCTACCTGATCCATGGACCATGCACTCTTTTCTTTCCCCCTTATTAGCTAGCCATCTGATGAGAGCTAAATACTGGGGCTGTTTTGTTTGTACTCTCCTTCCTTTAGACAACAGCCAGAAGTGCATCTCCCTCTTCTATGGAAGCTCTTCTTCTCTCAAAAATCAGATAAAATATGTGTGTGTGTGTGTGTGTGTGTGTGTGTGTGTGTGTGTGTGTGTAATCAGTGCTAGAAGGGAGTGGTAAATGGAGAGAGGAGGAGGAGGAGGAAGAAAGAAGAAGAAGAAGAAGAAGAAGTAGAAGAAGAAGAAGAAGAAGAAGAAGAAGAAGAAGAAGAAGAAGAAGAAGAAGAAGAAGAAGAAGAGGAGGAGGAGGAGGAGGAGGAGGAGGAGGAGGAGGAGGAGGAGGAGAACTGTGGGGTCTTTGGTGCTCTTTGAATTGGGTGGTTTTCTTGCAGACATTTCATTACTCAAACTAGATAAGATCATCAGTGCTAGAAGGGAGGGGGGTTTGTGGGGAGGAAGAAAAGGGGTGAGGAGGAGGAGGAGGAGGAAAATGACTGGGGTTTTTGGTGCTCTCTGAGTTTGGTGGTTTTCTTGCAGACATTTCATTATCTAAACTAGGTGACATCATCAGTGCTAGAAGGAAGGGGGGTTTGTGGGGAGGAGGAGGAAGAAGAGGGGGGAGGAGGAGGAGGAGGAGAAGGAGGAGGAGGAGGAGGAGGAGGAGGAGGAAAATAACTAGGGTCCTTGGTGCTCTCTGAGCTGGGTGGTTTTCTTGCAGACGTTTCATTACCCAAACTAGGTGACAGCATCCTTGCTGCTGACTTTACCTAATTTGGCTAATGAAACATCTTCAAGGAACCCACCAAGCTCAGAGAGCACCAAGGAGCCCTCATTTCAGCCCTGAGAGAACACGTATTTTCCATTATCGGTATTGACTTCTTTTGTAACTTCCTCCTTTCTCCAACCTCTTCCTTCTCCCGGCCTTCTTACATTCTTCTCCTGTCTCTCAACGTTCAGATGAACCGGTGTTTAATATGCAAATCACAGCTGATATGGGATGGAGGAAATCACTGTCAGGATCCTAGCCAGCTGGGAACCATAGGGAAGTGCTCTCTCTATGTGCTTATTTACATTGGAAGGAATTAAAGTGTGAATTCTGAGAGGCAGCAATTTGTTTTGCTCTCTGAAGTGTAGATAACCTTGATGTGGTTTTGATAGTCGATCATAAAATGTCTGGGGCCTTGGAGAAGCCTGACCAGAGAGAGAGAGAGAGAGAGAGAGAGAGAGAGAGAGAGAGAGAGAGAGAGAGAGAGAGAGAGAGAGAGAGAGAGAGAGAGAGAGAGAGAGAGAGAGAGAGAGAGAGAGAGATGAAGAATGAACAAAACTTCAGCAAAACAAATAAAACACTTAGTTTTCTTTGAATTTGTATACAACAAACTTTCTCTCAGAATTTCTTTCCCTGCTGAGTAAGTTCAATCAGTGAAAGGCATCACAGTTATGCAGAAAGAGAGAGGATCCCTATTCAATTCTTTGAAAATAAGAATAAAAATAAATCAGTTGAAACTAGAGAAGCTTTTATGAAAAAAAGAAAAGAGAGAGAGAGAGATCAGATGTAAACTTTCAGCCGAATAAAATGTACTCTCTGTTGTTCCCACTTTAAGTACGGTAAATGATTTCTACATCTCTGTCACAATAGCTGGTTGATCCTGGCTTATTCTAGAAAGTACCGAGAGTTAGTACCTAATCAAACTAAGCACTGGCTAGAGCAGGCATGTCAAACTCGTGATGTCACTTGACATCGCGCGACATATCGTGACTTTTTCCCCATTGCCGGCAATGGGGTAGGCACGGTTTCATCATGACGAATCTGGCCCACGGGCTGGCAGTTTGAGCTACAGAATAACAAAGTTAAAAGATGTGGAGAGAGACTCTAGAAAGAGTGCAGAGAAGAGCAGCAAAGATGATTAGGGAACTGGAGGCTAAAACATATAAGGAACGGTTGCTGGAATTGGGTATGTCCAGTTTAACGAAGAGAAGGACGAGGGGGGACATGATAACAGCCTTCCAATCTCTCAGGGCCTGCTCCAAAGAAGAGGGAGTCAAGCTGTTCTTCAAAGCACCTGAAGGCAGGACAAGAAGCAATGGATGGAAACTAACTAAAGAGAGAAGCAACCTAGAACTAAGGAGAAACTTCCTGACAGTGAGAACAATTAACCAGTGGAACAACCTGCCCCCGAGTTGGTGAATGCTCCAACACTGGGAGTTTTTAAGAAGAGACTGGACAGCCATTTGTCTAAAATGGTATAGGGTTTCCTGCTTGAGCAGGGGGTTGGACTAGATGACCTCTAAGGTCCCTTCCAACTTTATTATTATTATTACTATTATTACTACTGCTACTACTACTACTACTACTATTATTATTATATTGTTATTATTATTATTATTATTGCAGTGCTTAAAAGGGGAGTGGTCAGCCACTGTGTTGTACTATATTGTTACACAAAAGCTATCTAAAGTAGATATAACTCAGACTGAAAGAGATTTTATTTGACACAAAACAGACAATCCACTCTAGAGGCAGAGACATTTCTCAGCTTCTGGCTATAATCTGTAGGTTTGCATTTCACTATATTTCTCAAATTTGGGTGAATATATTTAGGGATTCTTTTTTGGGGGGGCAATAGTTTAGATCTAAACACTTCCCAAGAACTTAGGATGGCATAGTACCAAGTTCAAATCGAAGCACACTATAATCAACCAGTAAACTAACATACTGAATAGACAAGAGTAGACTGGACTAGATTGGACTGGACTGGACCAGAGCAGACCGGAATAAAATAGAATAGAATAGAATAGAATAGAATAGAATAGAATAGAATAGAATAGAATAGAATAGAATAGAATAGAATAGAATAGAATAGAATAGAATAGAAATAGAGTAGGGTAGAATAGGGTAGAGTAGGGTAGAATATTGGAATGAAGAATAGAATAGAATAGAATAGAATAGAATAGAATAGAATAGAATAGAATAGAATAGAATAGAATAGAATAGAATAGAATAGAATAGAATAGAATAGAATAGAATAGAATAGAATAGAATAGAATAGAGTAGAGTAGAGTAGAAAAAAAATAAAAAGTTCAAATCAAAGCACACTACTACAATTAACCAGTAAACTAACATACTGAATAGACTAGAGTAGACTGGACTAGATTGGACTGGACTGAACCAGAACAGACCGGAATAAAACAGAATAGAACAGAATAGAACAGAGCAGAGCAGAGCAGAGCAGAGCAGAGCAGAGCAGAGCAGAGTAGAGTAGAAAAAAATAAAAAGTTCAAATCAAAGCACACTACTACAATTAACCAGTAAACTAACATACTGAATAGAGTAGAGTAGACTGGACTACACTGGACTGGAGTGGACCAGAACAGACTGGAATAAAACAGAACAGAACAGAATAGAATGTAAAAAATAAAAAAATCAGCTATTCTGAAAGTAAGTGAGAACATGCTAGAGAAGAAATATCCGAATAGTTTTGGGAACCATATCCTAAATTTTAAGAAGAACAATGAGCAATATTTCCACTTTTCCCATTATTTTAACCTCACATTTTGTTCCACTGAGTAAGAATAACAGAGATATTTCCTTTTTGTATTCCATAAATATTTTGTTCAGCACATACCACCATCAATTCTTGTCTTCCCAATTAAACTTGCTTTGGGTGGTGGAGAACACCCAACTTTTCCAATTACTGGTTTGCCACTGAGGCAGATTGTCTTGTTCTTTTGTGTAAATTCTTGGACAACTTTGCATTAAATAGGTGGTAAAATCACTACTTGATAGATTTGAATTGTGTGAGGCAAAGAAGCAGCTTGCTCTGCTTTCTATCACCGGATCACAAGCTGGATAGATAACTCCATTCCAGGAAAACAGAACACTTCACCTCACCTTCCCTACTTCTTAATCAAAAAAATATCATACACATAATGGAAAATAAAACACTGCACAGTTCTCATAGTGAATGTGAAATGCTTAGCTCTCTAAAGATTCAAAGATTTATCTTTGATTGGAAGCTTTCCCATCAAGGATGCTACAAATATTCCTTTTCCTTTCAGCTTTATTTATTCCTGGCATATCATCATCATCATCATCATCATCATCATCATCATCATCATCATCATCATCATCATCATAATCAAGACCTACAAATAGATATAGAAAGACTGTGGCAAAGGCAAGCAAGGGTAGTACCAATAGTCATAGGTGCCTTGGGTGCAATCCTAAAACAACTGGAACACCGCTTGAACACCATCATTGGCACTGACAAATTCGCCATCAGTCAATTGCAAAAGGCGGCCTTACTGGGAACTGCTTCCATCCTGCGACGAGATCTGTAATACCATCAAACATCCACATCTGCCTATCCCAGGTCCTTGGGAAGGACTCGATAGGTAGACAAAAATGCCAAATCCAGTCTGAACATCTGGCTGACTGTGCGATTAATAATAATAATAATAATAATAATAATAATAGTAATAGTAATAGTAATAGTAATAGTAATAGTAATAGTAATAGTAATAGTAATAATAGTAATAAAGTTGGAAGGGAACTTGGAGGTCGTCTAGTCCAACCCCCTGCTCAGGCAGGAAACCCTATACCATTTCGGACAAATGGCTGTCCAGTCTCTTCTTAAAAACTTTCCAGTGTTAGAGCATTCACCGCTTCTACGGGGAGGTTGTTCCACGGGCTAATTGTTCTAACTGTCAGGAAGTTTCTCCTTAGTTCTAGGTTGCTTCTCTTCTTGATCAGTTTCCATTCATTGCTTCTTGTCCTGCCTTCAGGCGCTTTGGAGAATAGCTTGACTCCCTCTTCTTTGTGGCAGCCCCTGAGATATTGGAACACTGCTATCATGTCACATGATAAAGGGGAGAAAGATAGATAAGGCCAATTCTAACTTCTATACATAATGTTTTTCTTTTTTTTAAAAAAAAAGCATACACATAGACCAAGATTTTGTTTTGTTTTTGTCTCTCTCCTCCACTTTCCCCCCATTGTGTTTGGTAGACTGAGTAGGCTGAGCTTAGAGAAGAATGATGGAGTCGTATTTCAATGGCTGATGATGTTATTCATTCAGTCATGTCTGATTCTTGGGAATTCTGTGGGCCAGGTCTCTCCACATCTTGTGATCTTGCCAGTACTTCTTTGAGTTGTTCTATGCTTTGGCTGGTGTCAGCTTTGATGGTGTCCAACCACAGTGTTCTTTAGATGCTGAATTCCTTTTACAATTATCTGTTCCAAACATAAATATCTATGGAGATTCTCAGTAATCCAGGTCATGACTCAGCAGGGTCTGTGTCTGTCCCTTTAAAAGTAAGCTGTGCCTTTAAGAGGCTGAGTAGAAAAGGGAAGTTTTTCCCTGGAGTTTTTTCCTCTCTCATCTATTTGGCTGCTGTAACTGCTGTGTATTTGATTTTGCTGGATCATCACGTGTATGCATTTTATTTCTAGTGAATATTTGTAGATGTAGTGTAATATAATATAAATTACCATTTAATTACAAACCACTGTGTACTGTATTTACTCTTGGGTTACCTCATGCATGACACTACATGCATGGTTTCCCAGCATCTTAAAAATCCACTGAAAATCCTATTGTGGGTTCCAACTTCTGCTGGCCACGAAGTAGATTAGGTAACCTTGCATCAATCAGTACTTTATAGCTTATTCATTCCATCTGAGTATTTATTTAGTGTGCTTTACAACCAAACAGTTCATAATTAAAATGATTAAAATGGTTGAGAAGATGAAATTTACCCTGAACGCTGTTTGTGCAACTGTCTTTTCTCAGTCACCAATGAACTTGAAAAACATCAGGTTGGGACAGACTCTCATTTCTGTTTTCATTTAAGAGAATCAATATTCATTTCATTATGATCATCTAAAGAGATGAGAGAGAGAAAAAATGAAGAAAATGAGAAAGCAAATATAAAAGCAAGTCCTCATCTCGCCACACTGGGTTTTTATAAACTAAATAATACTTGAGCAGAACTGATAACGAAAGAACCAGCCGTACGATGAATATTGCATATTGCACACAAAGATCTCTGAATAAGCAACACATTTTAGAGAATGAATATGAATCCGAAGCTGAAGTCCCAAGTACATTCTGCCTTTCATTTCTGCTTTCCAAATAAAGAATTAGTTGGCTCAGCTATAAACAAATTAAAGATTAATATTGCTTGTGGCATATGTGACACATAGACCAGCACCACAGGAGCTAAACTTTGCAGACTGAAATGCGGAGCTGAACAGTATCCAAGGTAGGATTACTCACCTGTAACAAGGCATCAGCCATCTTGAGTTTTGTTTTAGCTTGGGCATGTGGGCAGATCTCCCACGATAACACACACACACATTTTTCAACAAAGTTATAATAATTCCAGTGGCCTCTAATGGTATCACGGAAGGAAATCTGATGATATTATGAATTCCTATGATAGAACGTATTAATTCCAGGGATCAAATAACTTGTGTTTCTTTCTGTGTTGTAGTACTTTTGTAAAGGTAAAAGGTAAATGTTTCCCTTGTCCAGTCAAATCAAACTCTAGTAGGTGGTGCTCATCTCTGTTTCTTGGCTGAGGGAGCCAGCATTGTCTGAAGATATTTCCATGGTCATGTTGTCAGACGTCCTTACCACACCCCTGGCTCCGACAAGACAAGACAAGACAAGACAAGACAAGACAAGACAAGACAAGACAAGACAAGACAAGACAAGACAAGACAAGACAAGACAAGCCTTATTGTCATTTTTTTTTACTGTGGGCACAATGGCACATGTCAAAAATGAAATTTAGTTGCCTGGTCTCAAAGTGAAACACATACAAACAAGCCGTTGAGTTCACAGGTGGCTGGCTTTAATCATGGAACGTTCTGGCATGCGTTTAATCACAGAAACAGCAAACAAAGTTAGCGCTGGGAGCAATCACCTCTTAGAGCCTTACATATGCATTTCTCAACTGGGCACCACCCCCCCTACCCCACTAACCAGCATCTGGTGTGCGAATTGATAAGAGCAGCCAAGCAGGATACACTGCGGGCTACTGGCTCCGTATAGCTTCCCTGCGCCAACCAGCTGATCATCAGGACACGCTGCAGGATTCTGGTGTCCTGGTGCTTCCCTGTGCCATGCAGCGTTCAGTGGGCCAGCTGTGGAGCTGGTCAGCTGTTTGGTGGGATGACCACAGAGCTGACAGCCACACCGCCATGCTCTGCCAGGTTTCCCTTTGATGGTCCAGGTAATGGAGGACGGAAGGGCTGTCACCATTGGTTTTGTCACTGGATGCCCCCAGGGGCTGTCCTTGTCCCCCTCTCCCTTCCTGTCAGTGTTGATCCCACAGAGGCTTGACACATGTGGCCAGTATGACTGTGTGCCAAAGAGTTCGGAATGATGTTAACTTCCCACCGAATTGGTACCTAATTATCTACTCGCGCCTGCAGGTTTTCAAACTGCTAGGAGGACAGGAGCTGAGGCAAGGAACAGGAGCTCATCCTATCGTGCAGCACCAGAGTCTCGAACCGAGGCTGGCAGTTTCCAGCGGACAAGCTCAGCATCTTTAAATGCTGAGCCATCTTGCCCCCTTTAGAACTTTTGTACCTTTGTTTAATTGCTGTTATACAAAAGGAAGAGAGGAAGTGGAAATGGATTAAGGGCGTGTTCAGTACTGGAAAAAGCTTTTTTACTTCCAAGCTTTCTATGGAACTTTGCAGCTAATATCTCCCTCAAAGCTAAATGGTTTCCTCCTGGTGCTTATTCTTGTTCCTTTCTTGTTCTTTCCCATTCCCTATTCAACCTTGCTCCAGTTGAATGAAGAGAGGATTCAGATAGGTTTCTGGGACACCAGGTTTACTACCTTCACAGGTAAAAGGAACTGCTTTATCTTCCTGTGACCATCTCTGAATATCTCATCTTTGGTCTAGAACAGGGGGTAGACAACCTTGGCTCTTTTATGACTTGTGGACTTCAACTCCCAGAATTCCTGAGCCAGCCATGTTGAGGGGAAAGGGAGAAGTTTCCAAGCTGAGCCAGGCTGGCTCAGGAATTCTGGGAGTTGAAGTCCACGAGTCATGAAGGGGCCATAGTTTCCCCATGCTGGCTCAGGAATTCTGGGAGTTGAAGTCCACGAGTCATGAGGGGGCCATAGTTTCCCCATGCTGGCTCAGGAATTCTGGGAGGTGAAGTCCACCAGTCATGAGGGGGCCATAGTTCCCCCATGCTGGCTCAGGAATTCTGGGAGTTGAAGTCCGCGAGTCATGAAGGGGCCATAGTTCCCCCATGCTGGCTCAGGAATTCTGGGAGTTGAAGTCCACAAGTCATGAGGGGGCCATAGTTCCCCCATGCTGGCTCAGAAATTCTGGGAGTTGAAGTCCATGAGTCATAAAAGAGCCAAGGTTGAGGACCTCTGATATAGGGCAGGGGTAGGCAACCTTGGCTCTTTTATGACTGGTGGACTTCAACTTCCAGAATTCCTGAGCCAGCTATGCTGAGGTGAAAGGGAGAGGTTTCTAAGCTGAGCCATGCTGGCTCAGGAATTCTGGGAGTTGAAGTCCATGAGTCATAAAAGAGCCAAGGTTGCCTACCCCTGGTCTAGTGGAACTCAGCTGGTCTTTAAAACCCATTATTTTTCCTTTGGATTCCTGATCCAATTGTGACTTTTGTTTTTTGGCTCTGAAGTTCCTTCTCTGGTTTCAATCTCTTCTTACTGCACTATTTCATACTTCTCCTAACCAGTTACTTTTTCCTTACAGTGCCATGGTGACGCAGTGGTTAGAATGCAGTATTGCAGGCTACCTCTGCCAGTTCGATCCTGACCGGCTCAAGGTTGACTCAGCTTTCCATCTTTCCGATGTCGGCAAAATGAGGTCCCAGAATGTTGGGGGTGGGGGGATGGGGGGGTAAAAGGCTGACTCTGTAAACCACTTAGAGAGGGCTGTAAAGCACTGTGAAGCGGTATATAAGTCTAAGTGCTATTGCTATTGGTCTTACATGCAATTCACCCTTTGAACCAGTTATCAGGTATCTAAAAGCACAATAACAAACTCAGATGTTTAACCATGTTGTCCTTCAAGAGACAGATGCTCATTCAGTCCATAAGTTATGGGGACAAGTTCCAGCTGTTTTTTTCAATTCCAAATCTGCATTATAAGGATAGTAGGCAAAATATATTCACTTATACATTCCCTGTAAAACACAAGTCTCTTTGCTGCTGCTTGAGTAAAGCATCATATAATGCATTTTAGTGGGAAGAAAAAAGCTTTTTATAGAAATTACAGGGAAAAGAAATATTATAGTTCATCATTAACATACATTCCAAAGAGTACTGCAATTGTCTCTAGGCAGCAAAATTCACAGAAAGTATTTTAAGACCCTAGATATAGATTATTGTCTTCAAGGGAAGCCTTCCAGCAGCTATCTCCATTTTCTAAGTCTACCAAGTCTGCAAGAGAGCAAAAAGAATTTTCAAGCTTTTATTTGGTGCCACCCTGCTAGTCCTCTGGAGATTTGCAGCCCACATCTGGACCCTAGAGTTAGTAACCCTTGTGGTATATTTTGCAGAAGTATTTGCATTAGGTCACGGTTAACTTTGACTAAGAGAATCATCCTAAGGTGGAAAGAAAACAACACTCCAGATGTCAAAGGATGTATTCAAGAGATGAGCTCTTTTTAAACATATTATATCTATATTGTAGAAATAAGAAGATTAAGCAACATGTTTCTATATTGTATAGATCTAATAAAGTGCTAAAGAACTTGGAAAAAAAAAGAATATGTATAAAAGGCTTGCTGCATTATTTATAGGATTTTTTATCAGCCAGTGAACTTCTTTCCCTTAATTAATTAAGGGCTTGAAGATGTTTGCTTAATTCTCAACACTGAGCTTTAATTAAAGGAATACAACAAAGGACGTATCAGTTATTTACTAGGAGCCAAATCCCATGGCTACCAGGAACATCTTTTGCTACAGTGAACAATGAGTTGTCAGAGGCTGTTTTTTTTTTTACATTAAACATTATTTCATTTTAGAATAGAATAGAGCTGGAAGGGATCTTGGCAGTCTTGTAGTCCAGGTGATTGTCTAGTTTCTTCTTAAAGATCTCCAGTGATGGGGCACCCACGATTTCTGAAGACAAGCTGTTCCACTGATCGATTGTCCTCACTGTCAGGAAGTTTCTCCTCATTTCTCCTCAATTGTTTCTCTCTTTGATCAGTTTCCAAACATTGTTTCTCGTCCTTTTCTCTGGTGCTCTGGTGAACAACCTGCCCCCCCGCCTGGTGGCAGCCCCTCAGATTCTGGCATACCGCTATCATGTCGCCCCTATTTCTTCTTTTCTTTAGATTAGCCAAACCCAAGTCCTGCAACCGTTTTAGCCTCCAGGCTAAAACTAAGATCATCTTAGTTGCTCTTCTCTGAATTTTTCCCAAAGTCTCAACATCTTTTCTGTGATATGGTGACCAAAAGTGGCTTCAGTATTCCAGGTGTGGTCTTACTAAGGCTTTGTAAAGCAGTACTACCGGTAGTACTTTGCATGATCTTGATTCTATGCCTCTGTTTATGCAACCCAGGATTGTATTAGTTTTTTTTGGTTGCTGCTGCACACGGCTGACTCATGGTCAAGGGATCATCCACTAGGACTCCAAGGTCCCTCTCGCAGTTACTGTTTTTAAGCCAGGTCTCACCCAATCTGTATTCACGCTTTTGGGTTTTCCTGCCTAAGTATAGGACTTTGCTTTTCTCCACGTTGAAACTCATTTTGTTGGATAGGGCCCATTGTTCGAGTTGGTCCAGATCTTTCTCAATATTTTATTGGCAGATATTTCCTGAAATCTTTGGAATAGTAGTGTTATTTTTTTTTCTTAAATCAACAAAAGTATATCATTTGAACGAAGAAGATTGCAAGATGTGGAGAGACCTGGTCCATAGAATCGCCAGTAGTCGGACTCAACTCAATGGATAACACCATCCATAAATCATTTGAAAAACAAACCAAAAAACCCCCAAATTTAAAAAAAAACCTCTCCAACCCCCCATAAAAATGACCCATATACTTTACAGTAGATCAGTAAATGTAATAAATAAAATAAATATTTTAATAATTAAAAATAAATAAAGTCCAG
The DNA here is from genome assembly GCA_034064705.1 of Bothrops alternatus. Lineage (NCBI taxonomy): Eukaryota > Metazoa > Chordata > Lepidosauria > Squamata > Viperidae > Bothrops > Bothrops alternatus. Next base: position 26,936 of record JARGCV010000603.1, read on the forward strand.
AAACGGGTTTTAAGACTAGCGTAGTTTTCTAATTAAAAGTGCATTTATATTCATTTTGGAAACTTGAAATGGGACAAAGTATGAACTTTGTTCTGCCCCCGGGCCGAGGAATCTCCTTCCATTGTTGAGTGTTTACTTGATTGTGTTTGCTTGTTGTATGTGTGTCGATTTTTTTAATTGGATGTAATTATTGTTATTGTTTTTTATCTATGTTCATATTCTTGTTGTGAGCCGCCCCGAGTCTTGGGAGAGGGGCAGCATACAAATTTAATTAAATAAAATAAATAAATAAAGCATGGTTCGTACTAAACTGCTATCACCAATGCTACTTTATCAGGTAATAGCCTGGGGTCAGAATATCAAAACAACAGAGTTGGAAGTGACCTTGGAGGTCTTCTAGTCCACCCCACTGGTCAAGCAGGAAACCCTGTAGCATTTCAGACAAAGGGTTGTCCAGTTTCTTTTTGAAAACCTCCAGGGATGGAGCACCCACAACTTCTGAAGGCAACTGATTCCACTGATTAATTGTTCTCACTGTCAAGAAATTTCCCCTTAGTTCTAGGTTGGGTCTCTCCTTCCACCTGCTGTTTCTTGTCCTGCCTTCAGGTACTTTGGAGAATAGATTGACCCCCTCTTGTCTATGGAGATTTTCAGTCGTCCAAGTCATGGTTGTTCCAAAGGTGCTTTTTCAAGAGGCAACTGGACTTTCTTATTTTTCTTTGAAGACGTTTCGCTCCTCATCCAAGAAGCTTCTTCAGCTCTTGAGTCTTCCGGTCTCAGGAGCTGAAGAAGCATCTTGGTTGAGAAGCGAAAAAAACAAGCAAGTCCAGTTGCCTCTTGGGTTGATCCCTCTTCTTTGTGGCGGCCCCCCAAATTTTGGAAGACTGCTATCATGTCACCTCTAGTCCTTCTTAACATTAGACCAGCCATACCCCATTCCTGCACCTATTCTCCATATGCTTTAGCCTCCAGTCCCCTAATCTTCTTTGTTGCTCTTCTCTGCACTCTTTCTAGAGTCTTCACATTCTTTTCTATTATTATGGTGACCAAAACTGGATGCAATATTCCAAGTGTGGCATTACCAAAGCATTATAAATTGGTACTGACACTTTATATGACCTTGATTCTATCCCTCGGTTAATGCAGCCTAGGATAGTGTTGGTTAATGGCATTATTTTGGCATATTTTTTTGCAACTGCCCATTTCCAAGGCAACAGCTGTAAATCTCAAATTCTCATTTTCGACTTCTCGTGCTCTATAGCAGAACAACATGGGAATCAACAACCAGCCAGAAACAGTCATTATTTTACAGGGCAGCTGAAACTGAAGGGTCAACTCTGATAATCCAGTGCATAGTATCAATTTATTATTTTAGTCTGGAAATAAAATAACCTGCAAAAAAAGGAGAAAAGAAACCCTCAAGTTAACTCATCACAATAATAACAAAACAATTTTTTTTTTCCTCCTGGAAATCTAGACTGTATTTTTTATTTTTTTTACTCCTCTCGATCTGAAATTCGTACTGAAGCCAACCATCTTTTTTTTTTTTTTTTATAAACCCTGGATTTTATGGAGGTTTCAGATCCCTGGAGACCTTTGAGAGAAAGAAAAAATCAGTTCTACCTGTGCCTGCAACTCGAGTGTGAGTTGCTTAGAAACAGAGTTCTGAGACAGAACAATAATTTATGTATTTATATTTTGTGGCTGGTTTATTGGCACTTTCGTTTCTTTAAAATAAACAAATGGCAGCATTATTGTGACAGGTTCCTCCTAATAATGTGCAATGTACACAAATGGCTTTGGCTGATTAAAAACACGTATCACGAAAAATAACTGACACCCCAATATGACAATTGACTCCAGACAATATCTAAGAAAAAGCTTGTCTTGTTTGCTTCTGAAAAAGTAGGGGAGTTGATCCAGCATCCTTGAGATCAGCTGTGCAGAGAAGAATTCTGCTTGAAACACTCATACAGAAGGAAGGAAGGAAGGAAGGAAGGAAGGAAGGAAGGAAGGAAGGAAGGAAGGAAGGAAGGAAGGAAGGAAGGAAGGAAGGAAAGAAGGAAGGAAAGAAGGAAGGAAGGAAGGAAGGAAGGAAAGAAGGAAGGAAGGAGGGAGGGAGGGAGGGAAGGAAGGAAGGAAGGAAGGAAAGAAGGAAAGAAGGAAGGAAGGAAGGAAGGAGGGAAGGAAGGAGAGAAGGAAGGAAGGAGGGAAGGAAGGAAGGAAGGAGGGAGGGAAGGAAGGAGGGAAGGAAGGAAGGAAGGAAGGAAGGAGGGAGGGAAGGAAGGAAGGATGGAAAAAGAAACAGGGAGGGAGGGAGGGAAGGATGAAAGGAAGGAAGGAAGAGAGGGAGGGAGGGATGAAGGGAAAAAAGTAACTGCATTCTAACCACTGCACCACCATGGAATAATAATAATAATAATAATAATAATAATAATAATAATTATCTATCTATCTATCTATCTATCTATCTATCTATCTATCTATCTATCTATCTATCTATCTATCTATCTATCTATCTATCTACATTTATATCTGTCTCCATCCTATCTATCTATCTATCTATCTATCTATCTATCTATCTATCTATCTATCTATCTATGTCATCTCTATCTATCTATGTATGTGTGAGATGTAAAAACCCCAAATTTTGATACTCACAATACGAAGAGAAGTCTGGTTAACAAAACAAAGGTTTATTGGAGAATAACATAAAAAGAATAAAAAGGAAAGAAAAGAAAAGAAAAGAAAAGAAAGAGAAGAGGCGTTTGCAAACGCGGCCTCCTGGATCCTTCCCTATGGATTGGGTTCCAGGAGAGCCCTGGCCAGGTTTCAAGATCTGCATTTTATACCCCTACAATGCATGTCACATCTAAGAAGCTCTTTCATCTTTATAAATGTACTTTGAAGTTGTACTTAAAGTCATCCTGACTTCGTCCACCCATCTGCTGTTATCTTGTTTATTTCTAATTTTCACCTAGGGTCAAAATCTCCCTCTTTGATAGATGATTTCTACTCAAAGTGTAAGTTCCTGTTTCCAGAGGGATTTTTTAGGCAGTGAACATTGAACAAACCTTCTCACACATTTGGCAGTGCATTGTTACACTTGCGTTACAGTATTACATTTGTGTTAAATAGACAGTCTCATATATTGGCATTGCATTTCTACAATTATTTTTCTACAATTTTATAAAAGAATAACTTTTATTTCCTTCATATCTCTCTCTCTCTCTCTCTCTCTCTCTCTCTCTCTCTCTCTCTCTCTCTCTCTCTCTCTCTCTCTCTCTCTCTCTCTCTCTCTCTCTCTCTCTCTCTCTCCAATAATTCCTAGTTGCATAGGATCTCTAAACTTTTTTAATTAAAAATCTACCAGGCTTATTTAGGATGTAGCAAGTTACTAAAGTTGGTCTGTTAGTAATACCGCAGAACACTTGTAGGATCAGTTTAGGGGCCCATAATAGTCTTATAACTCTGTATGGCATTTGGTGCTGGTCTAACTTCCCAATATAACTTAACTATTTTCGTTTGCAGCTTTTGTCTGAGAGAGACTGGGTCCCGATGAAGTCCGGTCTCCAACGAGGGAATCTAACTGTCTGCCAGTGCTAGAGGTGAGAGAATTCCATTTGAAGGAAAAGGAGCTTCCTATGGGATACAGATAAGCTGCACATTAAAGTTCCAGCAGGTGGCAGGCCTTGATTAGGCTTGCTTGGGCTAAGAGGCACAGCAGGATGAGCTCTGGAAAACCCAGGAAAGTAGGCTCCATGGAACGGTGAGAAAGACTGGGAGATGACAGTGGGAAACCATTACTACTCTGCAGTCAAGAAAGCCAGGTGGTTGAGTCCAGGTCATGTCCAAAAGTCAAGTTCAACATGAGGGTGTCTTCTCCATTTCCATGGACTCAGTATGATCTCCCTGAATCCCCACACCCCAGCATCTACAGGATAAGTGAGGATCACATTTCCTGATACTGCCTTTCCCTTAATTTTCCACCCAGCCATCTTTTGGGGTTGTCATATGGATGTATTTATTCTTTGTTGTGTTGCTTTGTCATTGCTTATTTTATTTTTTTCTATTATTTCACTTCTGTTCTGTTCATGCTCCTTTCATTTTTCTTCTGTTTTAATTATTGTAAGCTGCCTAGAGTGCCCCCCCCAGGCAAGATAGGCAGATAGATATATAGATATAGATATAGATATGGGGATATAGAGATAGATAGATAGACAGACAGACAGACAGACAGACAGACAGACAGACAGACAGACAGAAATGAGATAGATAGATAGATAGATAGATAGATAGATAGATAGATAGATAGATAGATAGATAGATAGATAGATAGATAGATATAGACAGACAGACAGACAGACAGACAGAGATGAGATAGATAGATAGATAGATAGATAGATAGATAGATAGATAGATAGATAGATAGATAGATAGATAGATATAGACAGACAGACAGAGAGACAGAATAATAAATTCAACCATATTCTTGACCACTCCTCATCGACCCCTGTGTGTGCTGGGGAAGATGAGATAACTGAGAAATAAATTAATATTTTTTTAATTATTTTCTCCAACAGCCCTGATCTCCTCTATGTTGCTAATGTAACAATGATAAATCAGCAGACTTTCCTGCATGGGTATGGATTATTATGCAAGCTAAAAGCATATCCCCAATGATCAAAATATGACCATCCCTGACACAGGTAATTAAGCTATGTGATACTAGCAGTTCATAGTCAAGGAGTCAATGATAAAAATATCTGTTTTGTATTAATACCCTTAGAATAGAATAGAATAAAATAAGGAACAGAATAGGAATAGGAATAGGAATAGGAATAGGAATAGGAATAGGAATAGGAATAGGAATAGGGATAGGGATAGGGACAGGGACAGGGACAGGGACCGGGACAGGGACAGGGACAAGGACATGAACATGAACATGAACATGAACAGAACAGAACAGAACAGAACAGAACAGAACAGAACAGAACAGAACAGAACAGAACAGAACAGAACAGAATAGAATAGAATAGAATAGAATAGAATAGAATAGAATAGAATAGAATAGAATAGAATGGAATAAGGAACAGAATAGGAATAGGAATAGGAATAGGGACGGGGACGGGGACAAGAACGTGAACGTGAACGTGAACATGAACATGAACATGAACATGAACATGAACATGAACAGAACAGAACAGAATAAAATAAAATAAAATAAGGAACAGAATAGGAATAGGAATAGGAATAGGGACAGGGACAGGGACAGGGACAGGGACAGGGACAAAAACATGAACATGAACATGAACATGAACAGAACAGAACAGAACAGAACAGAATAGAATAAGGAACAGAATAGGAATAGGAACAGGGACAGGGACAGGGACAGGGACAGGGACAAGGACAAGGACAAGGACAAGGACAAGGACAAGAACAAGAACAAGAACAAGAACAAGAACAAGAACAAGAACAAGAACAAGAACAGAACAGAACAGAACAGAATAGGGGAGGAGAGGAGAGGAGAGGAGAGGAGAGGAGAGGAGAGAAGAGAAGAGAAGAGAAGAGAAGAGAAGAGAAGAGAAGAGAAGAGAAGAGAAGAGAAGAGAAGAGAAGAGAAGAGAAGAGAAGAGAAGAGAAGAGAAGAGAAGAGAAGAGAAGAGAAGAGAAGTGAAGAGAAGAGAAGAATATTTTTTATTCGCCACGTGTGATTGGACACACAAGGAACTTGTCTCTAGTGCATAAGCTCTCAGTGTACATACAAGCAACAAACTGATAAATCCTAAATAATAAAATACAATCAAAAGTCATAAGATACAACCAACAAAGTGACAGTCATACGATGCCAATAGGAGTCATTAGCCAAAAGTTCTTAGACAAAATTAAGAGTCAAAAATCTTTACTATGGTTCTTCTCACATTTTTCATGAACCTCACCGCAAAAACTCAGGTCTATGGTCCAGTTCAAGTTTCCTTAGCTTTTAATGTGAACTTTTTAAAAAAAAAAAAAATGGATGGCAACTGCATTCATGTCCTGGGAAAAAAAAGATGTCTGCCATAGTTTTGCTCACTGTTTTGTATAACTTTTTTTTTTTGAAGAGGATGAAAGCGATGTAGATTCAAAGTTAGTTAGTCTCACACTGTTAACAAGGCAATGACTGAACAACTGTAAGACATTTGCAACAGGGCCCTGTAATATATCAAAGCCTAAATAATCAAATGAAATGTAATGAATAATTCTCAGGTGGTCAGATAATCATGAACTGAAACTTTCTCTCCAGCCCATTTTCCATCTAAAGCAGCTGAGAAAACCTTGAGTTAATGGCCCATTATTCACCTCCTATCATGCCGACTTACAAATCTAGGTCATTAATTCTCATTTGTAAGCTTCTGTGTATTGGACTGGACTCTAGGCCCTTACAATAATGTATCTTAGTTTGAAATGCCAATATTACCTAAGTGAAATTCTAATTTTTGCTCAAATTCAGAGATCTATCATCTTTCAGATACCCTTGACCAAGTACACAACTTCATGTTTATGTTCAATAGCAGTTGTTTGGGGGGAAAAAAACTGATAAAATTAAAGGCCATTTTCTTTGACTTGCGAGGAGCCTAACAGTGAAGAGAAAAAAGAATTCCAAAAGAAAACATATCTTTTGGATACCTTTTTGTAGGAGAAGAGCATGGGGTGGAGTTAAGCACGTTATCAGCTTAGAGTTATTACATTCCCACATTTTAGAGTTGTTACGTTCTCATTTATTTCAGATTTGGTACCCCAGACTGAGCAAATTGTCTTGGTAGGTAGGTAGGTAGGTAGGTAGGTAGGTAGGTAGGTAGATAGATAGATAGATAGATAGATAGATAGATAGATAGATAGATAGATAGATAGATAGATAGATAGATAGATAGATAGATAGATAGATGCTTGACCTTTATTGTATTTTTACTGTGGGCACATTGGCACACATTAAAAATGAAATTCTGTTACCTGCTCTCAAAATGTACACATACATAACACACATATAAACATACTATAAACAACATATGTATAGACCTACACCAAGACTCTCCGAGTCTTCGGAGAGGAGCGGCATACAAATCCAAATAAATATAAATATAAAATATAAATATATTACATATAAGTAACACATAAATATGAATCACTGTCCATCTTGAATACATAACGGAAGGAGGAAGCTTTAGAGTTCACAAGATTGATACTGTATGGAACACAACTGTGACCAAATCTGGATACCATGGAGCCCCCTCCTCCCAGAAGGTAACAAGCAAAACAGGTTGTGAACAGGATGTGTCATGTCCCAGATAATCTTACGGACCCTGCACAAGCAAGGCTTCTGTGCTATGTCCTGGATGGGAGGGAGGGAACTGCCCATGATCTTTTCTGCTGTCCTCACCACTCTCTGCACCGCCTTCCTGCCTGAAGTAGGGATGCTTCCAAACCAGACTGTGATGCTGTATAATAGGATGCTCTCGACCGTCCCTCTGTAGAAAGGACTAGGTAATTCTGGATAGGAATGGCAATCAAAATAACCAATAACATGTTCATAGAGTTAAATATCCTGTTTGCTTGTTTAAACTGATTTCACTTTTTATATTAAAGTGAGAACAGTGCCTATCTTCTTGCACTGAATTGCACAGACTTAGATCCATATTTAGATACACTAAACTGTTTGAAGTCAATGGAATTTGAGTTTGCCAGGCCTACTTATTTCGCAAGGAGAAAGGGAATTAGTGAGAATTAATAATTACATATGTTCCTTTGACAGTATTTCCTTGCTACAGGGAACAGCGTTATTCAAAGCGCAGAAAAGGGAGTAAGAAACAGAAATTAGGGCACATGATCGGAGAAACGAAAGGCATTAGTTAGAATTAGTATTAGAATAAGAGAGTTGGAAGGGACCTTGTAGGTCATCTAGTCCAACCCTCTCCCCCCCTTCCGCCCAAGCAGGAGACCCTACACCATTTCTGACAGATGGCAGTCCAGTCTCTTCTTGCTCACTCTGCTTAGGAGAAGGTCTGGCAGAACCTGGGGACAGAGTTAAAAGAGGCATCAGCCTAGAATCCCTACATAGCCACAAGCGAACTAAGTCCAACTTTTCTTAAATTCCATTGACCCTGATCTAACTCCACACGGAGTTAGTTGAGAAGATTCCAATGCCTAGACCAGGGGTAAACAACCTTGGCTCTTTTATGACTCATGGACTTCAACTCCCAGAATTCCTGAGCCAGCCATGCCGAGGGGAAAGGGAGAGGTTTCCAAGCTGAGCCATGCTGGCTCAGGAATTCTTGGAGTTGAAGTCCACAGGTCATGAAGGGGCCATAGTTTCCCCCATGCTGACTGAGGAATTCTGGGAGTTGAAGTCCACCCATCACTGAGTGGCCAAGGTTGAGAAATACAGGCCTAGGCCAAGGCTAGGCCACCTTGGCTCTTTTATGACTGGTGGACTTCAACTCCCAGAATTCCTGAGCCAGCCATGCTGAGGGGAAAGGGAGAGGTTTCCAAGCTGAGCCAGGATGGCTCAGAAATTCGGGGACTTGAAGTCCACAAGTCATGAAGGGGCCATAGTTCCCCCATGCTGGCTGAGGAATTCTGGGAGTTGAAGTCCACGAGTCATGAAGGGGCCACAGTTTTCCCCATGCTGGCTGAGGAATTCTGGGAATTGAAGTCCACAAGTCATCAAGGGGGCCATAGTTCCCCCATGCTGGCTGAGGAATTCTGGGAGCTGAAGTCCACACATCATAAAAGAGCCAAGGTGGCCTACCTTTGGCCTAGACTGTTTAGCAATGAATCACTTTAATTAGACTTTCCTATGTGGAGCTGATTTCTTTCCTGCCTGACATTTTACCTCTCTCTATCTCTCTGTCCTCACAAACTGCCCTTTCGTACTCTCACTTCCACGCATTGCTTCGTGTACAGATGGTCCTCATCTTACAACATTACATTTTAGTGACCGCGCAAAGTTACAACGGCGCTGGGAAAAAAAAGTGACTGAGGACCGTTTCTCAAACTTACGACCGTTATAGCATCTCCAGGATCACGCGATCAAAATTCGGATGCTTGGCAAATGACTCGTACTTATGACTGTTGCTATGTCCCAAGATCACACGGTCCCCTTTTAATGACCTTCTGACCAAGCAAAGTCAGTAGGGGGTGAAGCCAGATCCACTTAACCGCCGTGTTACCAACTTTTCAGCTGCAGCGATTCATTTAACAATGAAGTGGGATAAAACTCACTTAACAAATGTCTCTCTTAGCGACAGAAATTTAGGGCTCGATTTTACGGTTGTAAGTCTGGGACTACCTGTACTGTTATTTTGCTCTCGATCTACTAACCTCTCTCTAGTTCAGGGGTAGGCAACCTTGGCCCCTTCATGACTCGTGGACTTCAACTCCCAGAATTCCTGAGCCAGCATGGGGGAACTATGGCCCCCTCATGACTCGTGGACTTCAACTCCCAGAATTCCTGAGTCAGCATGGGGGAACTATGGCCCCTTCATGACTCGTGGACTTCAACTCCCAGAATTCCTCAGCCAGCATGGAGGAACTATGGCTCCCTCATGACTCATGGACTTCAACTCCCAGAATTCCTGAGCCAGCATGGGGGAACTATGGCCCCTTCATGACTCGTGGACTTCAACTCCCAGAATTCCTCAGCCAGCATGGAGGAACTATGGCCCCCTCATGACTCGTGGACTTCAACTCCCAGAATTCCTGAGCCAGCATGGAGGAACTATGGCTCCCTCATGACTCATGGACTTCAACTCCCAGAATTCCTGAGCCAGCATGGGGGAACTATGGCCCCTTCATGACTCGTGGACTTCAACTCCCAGAATTCCTCAGCCAGCATGGAGGAACTATGGCCCCCTCATGACTCGTGGACTTCAACGCCTGGAATTCCTGAGCCAGCATGCGGGAACTGTGGCCCCCTCATGACTCATGGACTTCAACTCCCAGAATTCCTGAGCCAGCATGGGGGAAACTTTGGCCCTTTCATGACTCATGGACTTCAACTCCCAGAATTCCTGAGCCATCATGGCTCAGCTTGGAAACCTCTCCCTTTCCCCTCAGCATGGCTGGCTCAGGAGTTCTGGGAGCTGAAGTCCACGAGTCATAAAAGAGCCAAGGTTGCTTATCCCTCTCCTATACCATATATATCCTATACCAAGGATAGACAACCTTGGTTCTTTTATGAGTCGTGGCCTTCAACTCCCAGAATTCCTGGGCCAGCCTGGCTCAGCTTGGAAACCTCTCCCTTTCCCCTCAGTGTGGCTGGCTGAGGAATTCTGGGAGTTGAAGTCCACCAGTCATGAAGGGGCCAAGGTTGCCTACCCCTGGCCTATTCCAACATCCCATCACAGCTTTCTTCCCTCCCTCTTAATCCATCCACTTTCCTTGCATCAATTCCTTGTTCCAATTTGTCTTTATTCAGTCTAGCTGTATGACCAAACAATTTATCATTTTCACCATGATCCCTTACCTAATATTAAAAGCACAGTATTCATAATTGGGTATGAAATCTACTGTTCTCCCCGATGAACAGGCCCCTGTACGAACATATTTGATCGGACTCTTTCCTAATTTTCTAATAATAGAAATCCATCCGATGTTTTAATGAACGGCATTAAAGAGGTGGCCAAATCCCCAGTGGATTGGGCGACTAAAAGAGAAGCTCATGAATAAAAAGCAAATATGTGCATTAAATAGATTGCCTGTCAGAACTTGAATTGTCACTTCCCCAAGGCCACTCTGAGGCATCTTTTCCCACCCAGTAATGCGCTTTTCAGTAAAAGTCGCCAAACTAAATTGAGCCAATATTCTTCCTTTTTAGATGTGCAAATATTGTTAAATTTCATTTGATCTGCTTCGTATTCACATTGCTCTTGTTTTTTTTTTTTCCTTTTACTGGATCTTGTTTTCATTCTGATTTTCAGGATAACATTAAAAAAAAGATAGTCCAACCTCAAATCAAAACAGTTCCATCCAGAACATAATTTTGCAATGGGTTGATGGAGCAACACTTAAAAAAAAAAGTGAAGTATTAAAGGAACTAAAAACATTTTCCCTTGCTGCTGCTGCTGCTTCTTCTTCTTCTTCTTCTTCTTCTTCTTCTTCTTCTTCTTCTTCTTCTTCTTCTTCTTCTTCTTCTTCTTCTTCTTCTTCTTCTTCTTCTTCTTCTTCTTCTTCTTCTTCTTCTTCTTCTTCTTCTTCTTCTTCTTCTTCTTCTTCTTCTTCTTCTTCTTCTCCTCCTTCTCCTCCTCCTCCTCCTCCTCCTCCTCCTCCTCCTCCTCCTCTTCTTCTTCTTCTTCTTCTTCTTCTTCTTCTTCTTCTTCTTCTTCTTCTTCTTCTTCTTCTTCTTCTTCTTCTTCTTCTTCTTCTTCTTCTCCTCCTTCTCCTCCTCCTCCTCCTCCTCCTCCTCCTCCTCCTCCTCCTCCTCCTCCTCCTCCTCTTCTTCTTCTTCTTCTTCTTCTTCTTCTTCTTCTTCTTCTTCTTCTTCTTCTTCTTCTTCTTCTTCTTCTTCTTCTTCTTCTTCTTCTTCTTCTTCTTCTTCTTCTTCTTCTTCTTCTTCTTCTTCTTCTTCTTCTTCTTCTTCTTCTTCTTCTTCTTCTTCTAGTGCCAGGCCCATAAAAGTTGATAAAATGGTGGGGCATATTATGGTACCTATAGAAACAAATAATCAAGGAATAGTACTTTCAGCAATATTTAAGCATCTTCTTGTAGTCTTCCTCCACAAATAGCCATAGACTGGCCACTACAGAGAAGTAGAACTGAAGGATTTAGTTCAGTATCACCCATAGGAGAGCAAGTTTCATGGTTCTTATCTTGCTTCTCCCCAATGAAAACCCATAGTCAACAAACCTTCTACCAATCCACAATTATATGCTTCTTTGCAAGAACCTTGACACTGGGCTAATCCTCAAAGTGATTTGATTCTTCACAAAGCCTTGATAAGGCCACACTTGGAATCCTGCATCCAGTTTTGGTCACCACGGTGTACAAAAGATGTTGAGATTCTAGAAAGAGTGCAGAGAAGAGCAACAAAGATGATTAGGGGACTGGAGGCTAAAACTTATAAGGAACGGTTGCTGGAATTGGGTATGTCTAGTTTAATGAAGAGAAAGATGAGGGGGGACATGATAGCAGGGTTCCAGTATCTCAGGGGCTGCCACAAAGAAGAGGGAGTCAAGCTGATTCTCCAAAGCAGCTGAAGTCAGGACAAGAAACAGTGGATGGAAACTAATCAACCTAGAACTAAGGACAGTGAGAACAATTAAACAGAAGCAAAGTTATAGCTGCTCCATCACTGGGGTGTATGTGTGTAAAGAAGAGATTGGATAGCCATTTGTCTGAAATGGTATAGGGTCTCCTGCTTGAGCAGGAGGTGGGAATAGAAGACCACCAAGGTTCCTTCCAACTCTATAATTCTGTTGAACATTAGAGGATCCTCATCATTTCTTTCTATCTGCTAAGGTAGGGGTGTCAAACTCAATTTCACTCAGGGCCCCATCAGCATTGTGGTTGCCCTTGGGGGGCTGGGTGGGTGTGGCCTACTGGGTGGGCGTGGATGGAGTGGGTGTGACCTACTGGGTGGGCATGGCCAGCTCTACATCGTTCGTGTCAAGGGTACCTGTGGGGGGCCTGGGCAGGAGTGGGACAGATCTGAGGGTCTCTGGCAGAAAGGGGTGGGACCGGGGCAAGCACCAAGGCATGGTGCATTTCTTCGTTCCTCACAAAGGGTGACCCCCTCCCCAGCATGCACCCAGGGGGCAGGGCCGACGCGGCAGGGGCTGGTTCCTCGCTGCTTCCAGACGGCCTTATGGAGCTAAGACTGAATACGTTTCAGCATAGATGGCCACCACAAAATTGTACATTGGCTCCCTCCCGGCCAGCCTGGGCCAGGGCCATGGCAGCGGGGGCCGTTCCCTCACTGTTTCCAGGATGGCTTCACGGGCCACACGAAACCACTTCATGGGCCACATCCGGCCCCCGGGCCTTGTGTTTGACATGTCTGTGCTAAGGTCTGCTAATCACTAATAATGACCTATTGGCTGACCTTTGATTGTAACAGATTGAATTGAATTGAAAACGAGACAGTGTACAACTGGAATGAATCAAGCCATACGATTTCTCTGGGCTTTCTCAGACCACTTTTCATAGATCCTCAAGTGCAAATCTAAAGAACGAAAGCAGAAGCACTTTGCCTTGGGGTCTCCGAGAAGAAAAGCATCAGAGGGCTGAAAAAAAAACACACAAAAAAAACCCCCTCTGTTAATCTCTCATGCCAGGATTGCTACCGGCTGCTTCTCTATAAATAAAGCCTCTCTAAATTTTCCCCACCATTTTTGAAACATGGAGCAAGCCCGTCTTGAAATTATTCATTTGCAGTTGAGAAGATAATGAAGTTGTTCGGCTGTGACTTACAGGGTGGCTGTGTTAATTTGCGAACATTAATATAAACTCTATGGGTTGGAAGTTGGAGGAGCAAGCACATGTCGTCTAATGAGGTTGATAAATGAGAGACTGTACTATAACTTACTGGAATTTAGCTGGAATGCTTTCCTGGATTTTTTTTTTTTTTTAAACAGGAACATACTGAAAATAAAATTACGAAACCTGAAAGGCGATCGTGAAGAGAAATCACCATTTCCTGGAGTTTAATCCAGGATGCTCACTTGATGTTTACATTCGCATGAGGTTGGATTCAAATTTAATTACTTTTAGAAGGGGGAAATTAGATGTATCATGACTTCCAAACATAAAAGGGCACAAATCATATAAATCCATTCTGACAGTGAGAACAATCAACCAGTGGAACAGAAGTTGCTTTCAGATTTGTGGGTGCTTCATCACAGGAAGCTTTCAAGAAGAGACTGGACAGCCATCTGTCAGAAATGGTGTAGGGTCTTCTGCTTTAAGCATGGGTTGGACTAGATGACCTATAAGGACCCTTCCAACTCTGTTATTCTATTCTAACTTAAGAATCCCATCTAACTTTTCAACTTTAGGGGAGTTACAGTAAGGTGTGAATTAACCAGCTGTACGGGAAGGGTAAATATACAGCTGATTTAAATAATCTTACATATAAACGTCTTTCATTTTCACTGGAGTCTTCTGAGTTATTATAAACCAATTTCCAATGTTTTTGCTTTGGGGCCTCAGAAGATAGATAGTAAACAGGAAAATGGGGAAATAATGTTTATTGAAAAACTGAACGTATTTCGAACAAAAGACCTCCTTCAAAATAACTCTCACCCAGCCAACACTGTACAAATAGGATTTACTTTTGAGTGAATAGTTGTAGGACTGCACTGCAAGCATGTAAAATTTAAAAGGTGTTCTCCCTTTTTTTTTTCATCACCTTTTGATAATGGCCTCCCAGCAGAAAGGTTTTTAGTCAGAACCACTCAAGTTATGACAGTAAAGTTAGTTTTGTGTTACTTTGAATGATTCCTCTTTGTTTTCTCTCTGCCCCAAAGGTTTTTTTTTAAGTAATAGTTTTACTGGTTCTAGTCTTCTCTGTTGATTTGTATTTCTGAATATCAAACTTATTAAATTAGAAGGGAAACAAAGCACAATCCAGAATTACAAACAGTAGACTGGGAGAAAAGAATTGCTGAATTGCTGGAGAAAAAAAAATATGCCCTCTAAAATTGGCATTATGAAATATGTGTTATCCTGGCTCCTAAGTGAGAACAGAGATAACAATGATGAAAAATCCATTTGTGTTGCAGGGCACAGAGCTTTAATGAAACCAGCAAGTTCTCTGGAAACAGAACATGCTATTTTGTGGCTGTGCAACATGACTTACGACAGATTGAGATCTTGATGATAGTTAGACAAAGCGGATAGTTTGGGGGAATAAAGCCGGTCTTCTGACTGCAGTGGTCCCATCTATTTTCAGTATCAAATGAAAATCAGAATGGGTCCACCTTTTGATTTAAGCTGAAGGATGCTCACTGTTAGCCTCAAAGGCTCAAGTGCTGCATGATGTCCCTGGCTATTTAAAACAAATCTGAAGGACCAGGAACAGGAGCTACCATCCCAGTACTTTCATACTTGCTAGATTGGTTTATCCATCTTGTAAGATAGCTACCGGTAGCATTAGAAGCAAAGACTTTCTGGCTGACAGTTAATTCCACCAAGGGGGGGGGGAATCAATGAGAAATGGGGAACATCACCAAATGTTGCTTGGTTGCATCCAAGGCACGGAAGCTAAATAACTCTTTAGAATCCAGCTGCTGTTCTTGAAATTTCCTGGCTGCTTCTTTCTACAGCTTGCTGAGTTTACAAGCCACAGCCTAGGACCAGCTTCCAGACCCTACTTGCTCTGGCTTGCCTGCCGCACAGTAGAAACGCAACATCAATTTAGGATTTGTGTCTGTGTGAAAAAAAAAAAATCAATTCTCGGTTTTACAGGATCAGAAGCCGCAGACAGCAAAAAGCAACTTGGACTTTGCTATATAATGATCATCATTATGCTATATGGATTCCCATGCTATTCTCTAAAGAATTGCATCGCAAAGAAAAAAACACTCTATTGATT